>KZ302179.1:3058-37165 GCA_002554575.1 Amanita thiersii Skay4041 | reverse complement strand
GGGGGGGTTGTCTGATGATATATCTTATGTTCAGTGAAGTATGAAACGATTTTTCTTTCGGATACCCAACAAATTGATCCTTCTGGTATTGGTCTAAAGTAATAAGGATACAAGAAAGATAGTGTTATACTACAACAGTACTGAATTTGGTGGTTGAGAGATGAACTGTCAATTCGCGGGACAGGTGTAAGTCATGGGGTGGGTGACACCCTAACAAGCACAGGTTAACCAATAAAATCAGAAACACGATTTTAGCACGGCCGGATGTACAGTACAGGACTCACCTCCACATTTCCGTTGTCGTTGCATCCACGAGGTACGGCGGGACATCAGTCGTGGTGTGGTAGATCCGTGTTACCGTGTAAACGGTTAGATCGTCCGGACCCGTAGGTGCCTAAATGGTTTTTTTTTGAATTTTTGAATTTGTTAGAATTTTACGGGGTACAGTAGTGTAATTAGTTGATGCGGGGGGGGGGGGGGGGGGGGGGGGACTTACGGCTTGGATGCCAAGAGAAAGGGAAAAAAGCGTGGTGAGGAGGGTGAAAAAGAAGAGGTATGCGTAGGTGGTGGTTTGGGGGGACATAGTTGGGCTGCACAGCTGTGGTGAGGAAGGGAGAGGGGAGGGGAGGGGAAGGGGGGACTTTATCAGTAGGATACTACCCTGCATTTGGATGACCATGAGGGTCTTGGATCGTCGTCATCGAGCATCCCATGGGTCCTGTTCAGGAGGGCAATGCAATTCCAAACCCTACAATCACGTCAAATTAATGAAAAGCTGATGTTACTGGCAACCATATGTAAGTTCGTATTGTGGGCTTTCCTCGGCTAGGTAATACTGGCTGTCTATAGGGCAACTTGACAGCTTTTCTCGGAAGATACAACCACCCCCCCCCCCCCCACACCCCACATGGTGATAAGGTTGTTCCTTTTGTGATAGAGTTTCTAGGGAGATACAGTTGCTCAGTCTACTCTTGTCGTCCCTAGATAAACATGCCATGGAAATCGAAGAATGGAGCTATAAATTGGGGGGTCGAGATTGAAGTATACGTTGCAATTCAGGGTATCGTCATTGTTGCGGCTCCAGGTCCCATTCAAGTCAGAAAGGAAATCACGGTTGCGGGTTAACTGACAGAGGCGTCGGAAGAGAGAAAAAAGAACACTTGTGGACAAACTAGACTAACAAGTCTCTGTTAGTATATCGGTTAGTACACGCGCCTGTCACCTACCGCTGGCCGCGCGAAAGCTGGGTTCGACTCCCAGACAGAGAGCTTCTTTTTTTTTTTTTCGCCTTCCACACCTCTCTCCATCACACATGGTAAGTAAGGTCTTCTTCATCTACATTGTATTTTATCTATCATACACAGAGCTTCAACGACATCAGCCTACAAATACGATCACGATTCATCAAGAATGGTAGTCCTTCACGACACCTCTTCTACACGCCTCAAACCTTTCACGCTCGTTGTTTCGTCCAGTTGGATCTCTTCTCGTACACGCTTCTTCTGTTCCTTGACCTGTTCCCTCTCGTACACTAAAAAATATATCAAAGCATTGTTATGAGAATTATTACGTAAAATGGGTGAAAACACAAATTGACTTACAGAATGCCAATTCTTCCAAACTCCTATGCGCCGTTTCTGGGAAAAGGAAGTACACAAAAACGACTTCGAACGCTAAAAAGATGCAGTAACTGAAAGAAAAGAAGAAGAATTCACATAAGCGCTATAAAGGTTAAATTATAAAACTTTCACTGAACCTGATGTTATATTTCCACCCTGCGTTGCCGATACCAATGGGGTTCACGAATTGGTTGAAGAATCCTGCCATCCGACCGAACCATTGGAAGACGGTGATGCCCTTTGCGCGGACGTGGAAAGGGAAGAGCTCGACGAGGTATGCTTGTGTCAGATGTAGAATCAGGTGTCTACTCAAGTTAGTAGTGGTAGCTGGCACACAACGTACTGTAGGTCAACGCGTTGTACGCCAAGTTGTATGCAGGACTGTAGAGGAAAAGGAAGCTATCCATGGTGGTTTGATTTTTTTTTTAGAGTCCAGGGGTTAGAGCGATAAAACATAGCTGTAAAAAAAAACTTACACTATAACTGCATGCGAGGAGGCGTCGTTTTTTGTATATGCGTACCTAGCAGCTGAGATCGTCCATGCGGTGAACACGGTTAGAAGGGAGATGGTACAGGCCTACGACCCAAGTTGTTAGCAAAATCCTACAATCTAGGGGGGAAATATAGCCCGTACCATATATATTGTTCTTCGCTTGAACCGAGAAGCAGTCAAGGCGAAGAAAGTAGCGTTGACGAAACCCCACAGGGTAAGACCGAGATTAATCAAGTTCTTTGTTCTGTTATCATGAACGCCGATATTGTCCAAAACAGGCGCCAGGAAATATCTTTGTTGCACATATGAGTTTGACATTCTACTAGGAGTGACAGAGGAGGGGAGTGAAGGGGGGAAACTCACGAAGTCAAACCATTACCACTCCACTGCGTGAAGAGCCCGAGGCAACTTCCAATCAACAACCTCATCCTCATCCCAGGCGTAGCCACGAGCTCCCTCCACCCAATCTTAGCCGTCTCCTTCTCCAACTCGATTGTCTTTTCAATCTGGACGTACTCCGCCTTGGCGAATTCCGAGTGTTGGTCGCCTTCTGCGTGGTATTTCACGAGGATCGCGTACGCCTCGTCTCCGCGTCCTTTGGATATGAGCCATCGAGGAGATTCTGGGATGAAGAAGATGAAGAGGATTTGAAGCGCGCTGGGGGTGACTTGGAGCAAGGAAGGGAGGCGCCAGCCCCAGTTGCTTTTCATGCTGAACGTTCCGAGGGTTACACCGGCAGCGACGATCGAACCTATGATGAATTAGCGTTACTTCAAGGTTTTTTGATGTATTGTTCAAGTGGGGAGGGTAGTACCAATGAAATAACACGAGTTGAATAGCGAGCCAATGATAGCACGTTCCTTTGGGTGAGATAGTTCTGTGTACAATAGAATTGTGAGCGGTCGTAATTAATTTCGGATATAACGTTTATTACTCACCCCCGATAAGAGAGGATGCAGCGACGATGGCGAAAACGATGCCCAATCCGAGAATGAATCTAGCAATAACGAACATAGCGACTACATCAAAAAGTTATATAGTACGTTAGAGATATTTAGGGTGCCCACTACTTACAATTTACCGCAGCTGCTTGAAGCGCTGCGCCTATAACCATGATTATGCTGCCGAAAAGAATGGCGCGCCGACGACCTAGTGTGTCCGTTATGAAAGGTACGAATGGGATACCGCAAATAGCCCCAAGAGAGTATATGGCGGACATGAGACCGAGCAGAGCAGATCTCGGTTTATTGAAGACTTAGGGGGTGATTAGACGCCAGATATAAACTCTGCAGCAGAAAAGGAGAAAGAAAATAACATACACGTTTCCCAGGAATTCACGGCTTGTAGACCGTTCATCATGGAAGAATCGAAACTTGATTAACAACACAAAAAAAAAATTAAAATACTTTTTTTTTTTTTCGACTGAGCAAGGCTTTTCAACACGCTTACCCACTAGTCATCTCGACTCCAATACAAGTGGGGAACAACAAAAAGTACAACATCCTTAGATTCCGTTTATTGTACCACAATGTTCTATCCTGACTAGCCAGGCGGGAGACGATAACGTCCGCATCGTTGTTGTATTGTCTTGAATGGTCAATGGCACTGGTCTTTGTATCGGTGTCATTGCTCTGCCCCGCTGGCTTGGCCGAGAATGAGGAGAAGGGGAAGGGCATAGTTGGCAACCCGATAGTAAATAACCAGGTTCGATTGGGAAAGTCTTCCCTCACCAAGTCTTTATGTGCCTTCCCACCTCGTATGTTTATCCCCCATCACCCCCGGCATAAAACACCAACTGGGAATGATAGTTGGAATCATTCCGTGGAGAATTATTCCATGAAAACGCCGATTTTTTTGCAAGTTGGATTGGTTTGATTAGGTTATGGTGTCAGATTACACATCGTGCCGCTTGCTTGCGCTCGAAGGAACCAAAAAACGATGCACTCTTGAATGTCCTGCACCACCCACTGCTCCAGCGTGTGTACAAAAGAAACCTGAGAACACTACTCTCCACAGAAAGCGTCAGGAGAAAACGCAACAAAAAGGGGTTGACGTGTTCTCTTCAAAAATAGAACGTGTAAAATGGGGCTTAAACGCAGGTATATGCAGAGCACGTGAACATGTATTCCCCATAGCACTTCCGGATGCCATGAGTTCCACTATCGTGTATAACACTCCCGGGGGTATTATGGAAGAAACACATTCGGAGAATTTCCGGGAGCAACGCGTCCATCAAGGGTACGTGGCGCGTGTGGGAGGTGAGGGCAAGATGCATGCTAACTTGAATGAAACGCATACGAAGTGTGTATACAACTTTGAACCCACGAGTACACTTTTCAAGATGACAGTTCGGGGGCAAATAACAGTATTTTTAGTCCTGAGTAAAAGTCTTGGCATCGGCGTGTTTCCGAGTCCCTCCTGCAATGATCTCATTCAAAGTCAGAAAAAAGTTTGAATTTGATGCAATCGAAGGCAGAGCTGAATTGTTTAAAGACCGCGCAATCCTTCGGGTTATGTCAATGGCTCGATAGACCGGCATCAAATAATCAATGAGAATGGTGCTGGAGAGTGGGATATCGGTAGCCTCTGTGAGGCTGTAACAAAATGTGACACCGTGACTCTCATAAGACAGTAACATTTGAAGGAAATCTCTATCTCATAATGTATAAACATACCATGCATTATGAACTAGAACACAAAATCAGCTGAATGATGTCGAACTGATGGGTGAGATACGAGCAAGCAAAAAGAAAGAAAACAAGGGAGAGAAAAATCTCGAATCTCCCTTCCCCCCAAAAAGACATCAATCATTTCAGGTTCCAGTCGAGAACTTTGGCCATAAGGTTGAGAGTGAGAGTCGTGAGAATCTCGGTGACGATGAGCATGCCGTCGGCTGAGATGGTAAGCTTGGCAAAGTGGTCGTCGTCTGAATGGCTGATTTCCCAGATGGCGATTATACGTTCGTTATCGATGCACTATGGAAGAGAGTGACGGTAGGGGCAAAGGGCGGAAGAAGGCGTGAGCGAAAATGGCAAAAAATACGTGTTTGGGAAAGAAGGTGCTGAGGGGAGGAAATGTAGAAATAAAAGAATAACGTACCTCCATGCCCGTCGGGCTTTTCCTCCACTTGTAATCTTTACCACTGAGTGATCTGAAGTAGCGGGACCTCGCCATATTAGCAATGAAATAAAATAAAATAAAATAAAGCTTGAGCTCGAGAAGGGGCGCTAGAGCGGAACGAAAGTCCAAAAAAAAAAAAAAGATAAAAGGGACTTACGCGCTGCCCTCTCTTAGGTAAAATGACATTGGGATGTGGATTGCTCCGTTGCCGTAAGTGATGTATCCGGGGCTGTTGTCAGGACCCAGATAGAAGTAAGAGTAATCGGGGCCCGTAATCTTTGGATGTTGCTGTGCCCAGGAGGCTTCGCGAGTTAGACGTACAGCTGAGATGAAAAAGTGGTTGATCTGGTGAAGGATGGACAGCGATTAGCAAAAAAGCGAAAGGGAGGATGCATCAGCAAATATACGAACCCTTGCACTAGATACTGCGTGTTAATCACGAAAATAAGATAATGAAGTGAGAAGAATCCTACACTGTGCACGCGACACGACCTTCGAGGTCCATCAACTTCATATCAAACGGGTCATCACCGTACTGTAAGAGGACGTGGCGCTCTGCCATGTTGATGAGTGGAGGATGGAAGTTGTTGATAGAACTTGAGCTTTAAGCAGGTACAATGCCATAATGTACCTGATGAAAGGCTTGAAAGGAGCACGTAACAAAATGTGACACCGTGACACACACATAGATTGCTGCCGCCACTCACTGACTTGGCCCGACCATAAACCACCATGTTGATCAAAGTAAAGGTATGCACCTTCCAATCTCATACACCTTGATGTTCCTCACTAATCTCTCACTTACATTCTCTTTGACAGACACTGACAGGCAAAGAGGTACGAACCAGATCAACAGCGATCTTTCACTTCGTTTTCCCCACCCCCACTTGTGCTCAAATATCTTCAATTCGTCTTTAGATCGAGCTTGACATTGACCCTGAGGACAAGGTCTGTACAGTTTCTTGTTGTTCGGAGTCCTCTCTATGTATGCGTATTAACCACCCCGGCTTGCCTTTCTACATCTACACAGATCTCGCGTATAAAAGAGAAAGTGGAAGAACAGTCCGGCGTGCCTCCACAACAACAACGGCTCATCTTTAGTGGTCGACAAATGTACGTGCTTTTTTTTCCTTTGCAAGTGATCTGTATCGGGTGGTTGTAATGGCTTCTACCCCGCAAACTGATATTATTTCCGTTGCTTTTCATTTTCCTTTGTTTCATTTCAAAACCAGGCAAGACGATAAGACTGCAAAGGAATTCAACATCTCAGCAGGAGCCGTGCTGCACCTCGTACTCGCCCTCCGCGGTGGTCGGTGATATCATTTCCCTTGGGGATATATTCTTTTATCAGCTAGCTCGTTCGCACGCATCATCATTATCATCCCAGCCATCCCATCCCAATTCTCTCGCCCCTTGTCCCTGTCGCTACTTATACTGTATAATTTCCTTACACACACACACACACACACACATACACACGCCCACTACACAGGGCAATCGATAGTCGATGTTGCCTGCATCTGTAACTATATCCAGATGTCTGTCTGTCCATAGAGAAGAAGAGCAGTTCCCTCTCTCAATCCTCTCCTCGTGTGTTTTATATATATATTGTTTACAATCTATCATATGTGACGCAATGACAAGGAGAGTGATATCTTTGTTGAAATGCAAGTTCCAGGTAAATCCAATGATAAAAAAAGAGCAGTCTAGATGTTGGTGAAAAGATCAGGGAATGAAGTGCCAGTGTGCCAAACCAGCTTCAGATATCTAGGTGGGCCCGACAACGTCTGCGCCAGGCAAAAGCCAACGGAACGTGACGCTCAAACGAACATCACGGTCAATCCATCTACCACCTTGTTCAACGGTAGTATTTATTACATCCACATCTGGGCCTCCAAGTCTAGGGATAGCCACGTAATCCCTGGTAAGCTTCTCGATTCCATGGGTCCACTCATACCGCGCCTCTTCGGTCAACACAATGACGCTCCTCTCAGGAAGGTACAAGTCCCAACGGTCCTTGTTGGACACGTCATGTGAAGGTATCAAGTCAGGCATCCGAATAGCAGCCTCAGTCGACTCCTTTTCAAAACACATCACACAACCACTTCCAAAGCTCACCCCAATAATCCCGTCTCCATATCTTTTCAAAAGGTCGATATGAGGTGAGATGCCCTCTCCCGGAGCGTACAGGTTGATGATAGCCTGTCGTGCTTGTATGGGTACAGCCGGGAAGAGGAGTGCGTACGTCTTTTCGGAGAGAAGCGGTTTGAGAAGATGGGAGAGTGTAGATAGGAGGTTGACGAGGACGATAGGTAAGCCTGGGGCGCTGTCGGTCAGCTGATCGGAGTCCGAGGTTGACGTGGATGGCGATTTTGATTCTGATACGGGTGGTGGTGGTTCTCTGAACCGACCGAAGAGCATAACTTGGTTGATGCCCGAATTGATAAAGTACGTTCTGAGACAGTACTCCATGACTTCATCTGCGAGTTCTTGAGGCAATGTGAGGGCTGGATCAAAGAATAACCCCTTGATCGGGGGAGCGGTCAGTAACGCGGCAACCTGAGCAGGCTGCTGCTGCTGCTGCCAGTGCGTCCTGTGTTGTTCATGCGGCAGTTTGATTATGGGCGGGAACTGCGGTGATGTGGTGACTGTTGTGAAATAGGACGCTGTTGAAGTAGGACAATCTACCAGACCAGCTGAAGGTGTAGAGTATGCAGAGAAGAGGGAGGAAGGCGATTCCCTAGTTGTCGAAGCTGGCGAAGACAAGGTGCTACTAGTTGAGACGGGTATCTGGACTCTCAACTTTTCTCTCCTGGTTCGGTTCTTTGCAGATGGGGTAGTATCATCAGCCTCTTCGGATGGGTCCCGCATCCGCTTTTTACCAGTAGACAGTGTCAGCGGATGGCATCCCGCCTCGTTCGTGTCAACCATGCTTTTTTCAGGGGTTCCACCACCTGGGAAAGTTGCTGTTGACACGGGCGCCTTGTAACAGAGAGAAGAGATTCCTAAAAAAAAAAAAAAGTTCTAGAATGTGAAGAAGAATTAGAATAATTGTCCAGTACCGACAACGTTCCGTTGGCTGTTGCCTTGAATCCATATTTTAGAGGAGAGAGAAAGGACGTACGTACTGTCTACTGCCACGGTTTTTGAACTTTTGTCCTAGTCTTGGGGTGATGGAAAACACAGGAAAGCGCCCGGAATACTAGTCGTTTATTCTGTCTCTAGACTTAAACGCCCGCCGTCTGGCAGGGAAGTGGGGGCTGACCCACACCATTTTCCTGTTGAGCCTTTTCCCAGGACACGGGATGAGAAGTGCGAAAGTCATGTCCCCCATGCCATGCACTGGCACGGCGTGTTTGCCGGAACATCATTTTAACCTCTCTCGACACATGAATTCCGTGTAATATTCTCAGAGAGAAGCCGACCTTCCTCCATTTAGCTCTCGCGTCGACATTCCTCCTCACCAAGATCACAAAGCTCACAACATTATGAGCCCCGAACCAGTCGACACCTCTCGCATCGCCGGCAACGCACCAGACGAAGTGAAGCAGCTTATCGGGAACTTGATGTTCATCTTTTCTGGACACCGGAAGGGCCTCTTTAGTTCGTCTATCGTTAACCGGATGGTCGTTACGGAAGTGTCTATCATTGAGAAGAGCGAGGAGCCGCTAAAGAAGGAAGGTCGGGTTGTTTGTGAGTTGGAAACGAAGGAAGGTGAGTAGCCAATGGTTTGAGAACGGAGGAGGTTTGTCGTTGTCGTGATGGTGTTGATGACAACTGTTGAACTCGGAAGACATGCTTAATGGAGGAGGCGCCATTCATGGAGGGTGTTCTGCATTTCTTATCGATATGTACGCTTGCCATGTCTCCATCCTATTCATGTTATTGAAGTGACTAATCTCACACACGCTCTCTTAGCTGCTCGACGCTCGCGATAATGACGCTTAGCATGGCAAACACCGGAGGACCGCTGGACACGGTGTCGCAATCACTGAATATCGTATACCATTCACCAGCCGTATCGTAAGCGTGCTTCCTAGAAGTCATTACAATTCCGCTTTTGAATCTCATACAGTGGAGATAAACTACGGATCGTCAATTCAACAATGACCCTCGGTGCTCGTGCCGTCTCGGCTCGTACAGAGGTATGTATCCCACTCGTTCTCCTTTTTCTCTCTTATTGACGAAAACACAAAGATATGGAACGATACCCATCGCCGTCTAGTTGCTTCAGGAACCCACGTCAAGATGCAGCCCTCCAAGCCAAAAGCAAGCCTGTAACAACTGTACTTCAATACATTTCTCTTAAGTCACTCTGTTTACTATCTACATTGCAATTTAGGCGTAGAAGATACTCCTCTACTCCAAAACCCTATTTACCTGTCTTTATGTGAGTAACAAAAACTTCATTCTCTCAACGAATAGTAATAAAATCTACGCAGCGCTTTTTTGTTCAGATCCCAATATGAATTAGTTGAATCCACCTATTTGGCGTCATACCCGGCTGCTTCTGGAGCGCTTCAACAGCAACCTGTAACCCCTTTGCCGACTCTTTCACGTTTACTTTCTCAACCCCATTGCGAAACATATACTTGTAAAACTCCGACGTCAAAATCGGTCCATCAGAATCTGAGATTGCCCATAAAGACCCAATCACACTCTTGAACCCAGCAAAGAACACCGCAGCTGCCAAATGAAGTGCTTCGTCCGGGAAATTGTAGTTATCACCAACTGCGGTGTAGCATGCTGAAAGGAACGCCAGTTCGGCTCTTGGAAGTTTGAGCTTCATCAGGTCTAATACTGATAACGTATCTTCTCCAGCCAGTTGGAAATGTGACCTCAGCGGTGACTCTTGTGCGAGAATCCCATGACATGCAAGATGTAACCAGGAAGCCTTGTTCAATTGAGGTGCAATGTCTTTATATTTTGCACTGTCACCCCAGAATGTGTTGATTGATGGACAAATACCCCCTAGCCCCTCTAATTCCTTTTGTACAGTGGGTATGGATGTATCTGAGACTCCAATGGCTACGAAAAACTCATCCATCACATGCTGTATATTCTCCACTGACATCTCCCTTGCCCTAGTCAATGATGCTAGAGTTGGTACATAAGAGGAGATGTAAAACTTTGACACCCTGTCATCCTCTGGTTTGAATCCCATACATGCTGAATGTAAAGGCAAAGCAGCCAGAACTCCAGATGGACACCACCAAATGTGACTCCCTAATTCTACCTTGTACTCTTGAAGTTTGGTAACAATTCGTTCTGCAATTGTCTTCCACAACAATCTAAGCACTTTTTTTATTGTATTCAGCCTCTGCTGCCAAAGCTCCCTAACAGTGATCCCCAAGACTTTTGCATCTGCAATTAACAGATCCTTATCCAGCCCTATTGACTCTTGCAATGTCTCAATCAGGTGAGTTGCAGATGCATGAGTTACTTTGGATAATGGGACAAGTACAGGGAAATTTTGATTGTGTATGACAATCAGAGCATCACATTGTACATCAGAGCAGTTGAGTACAATTACAGGACCATCAATAGCAGCAGCTTTAAGCTTATCATACTTTCCTGGGACTTGGAAATCCTCAAACCCAGGAATCTGCTGGATCCTATGCACTGTCTTCCTCCAATCTTCCACAAGCTGAACTCTGCTCAACATCCTGGCTTCATAAAGAGGAGAATGTTTGTACACATTGGAGGCATACTGGTTTGCATCCTCTAGGGATATGGTGTGTTGGAACAGCTGAGAGCTGATTGTTGTAAGATGTTCAGCCAACTCATTATGGTCAGAGCTTGACAAGTTGATAGATATATTGAATCCCTGAATTTGGGACCATACAACAGTTCTCCCATGCTCAAGTAGTTCAACTGCCATAGGAAGGTTATTCAACTGAATAGCATATGCAGTTCCATCAGATGCAACATTGCCTTGATGAGCTTTGACATGATCCAGCTGGAACTCAACATGTGTTCCAAGAGACACATACTCTCCTAGCAGCTCTAGATATTTTGCATATGCATCCAGGATGGAGGAGTGATGGCATTTTGTGGCCCTCCAGATCCAATTCCCTGCATAGAGAATAGAATCCAAGACAGAGACACTAGAATTAACTGCTTCAATCATAAGTTCAACAGCTTCAGCCATGGCTGCTGTATCCCCAGTCTGATCAAAGAAGTTCTCAAGCAATTTAGCCAGACCTCCAGAAAAAAGAGCATGAGTGTTATAGCCAACAGGTCTCAGCTTCAATGCTTGTCTACTCAGCTGGATAGCTTCTTCCAAGATGCTAATATCTTTCTTGACACCAAATGTGACTCCAAGTGCATCTGCAAGGTTCACCAGGTTTTCAGCATATGATGGATGCTCAGGTGATCTGTGCTCTACAACACCCCTATATAGTACAACAGCCTCATCAAGGCTATCCAGTTTATTGTAGAATTCAAACTCTGTTACCAGATTCATTGCAAGGTTGTTGGCTGAATCTGCATAATAAACATGACCAGGTGGTCTGAGCTGTAATGCCTGTTTATGGAATGAGATTGCCTCATCCAAGTTTTCTTTGTTTCTTCCATTCTCCAAGTAATTTGTGTGAAGTGCATTTGCCAGGCTGTTTATAGCCAAGACATAGTTTGCCATATCAGGGGTCCATATTTCCAACACCTCTCTGTACAATTTTATTGCCTCTTCTAACCTAGCAGTTTCTCCATTGTGTCTGAAGTGTGTTTCAAGGATGCTGGCAAGATTATGCAGTGACTCTGCTCTCTCTGACCCCTTTGCATATACCAGTGCATCTCTCTCTGTTTTGATTGCTTCCTCAAGAATGTCTCTATCCCCCACAATATCAAACCATGTCTCAAGCTTTACTGCCAAGTTATTCAGTGTACCAGGATACAATCTGTCACTGGCATCCAACAGCTTCAATTGCTCTCTGTGAAGAGCTATTGCCTCTTCCATTTTCTCCCTCCCTCCAAAAGCCCTGTAATAAGTATCCAAGGTGTTTGAGAGCCCTCCAAGCAGAATAACATATTGTCTATCTTCAGGAAGACAAGCACTCAGTCCTTCTCTAAAAAGACTAATTGATTCTTGTACAATGCTCTCCTTGCCTGTTTGACTGAAGAGAATCTCAAGTGTGAGTGCTAATTTATTAGCAACCCCAGGAAAATTCTCATGGCCTTTTGGGTATTCAGCCAAAAGCTCTCTGTACAATGTCAATGCTTCATTTATCAGCTCTGTCCCCCCATAATCTGTAACATATAGGTTCAGGGCATCAGCCAGATCTTTTGTTGTGACAAAGTAGTCAGGATCATGTTTATATGTTTTCTCATAACATTTTCTGTAGGACTCAAGAGCTTCCACAAGGTTCTGCTTCCCTCCAACTTCTGTATAATAGTTCTCAAGGTCATATGCAAGATTCCTGTGGGCAATAGCATATTGAGGGTGATCTGAGTTTCTAAAGTCCAAAACTTGTCTATGATAACCAATAGCCTCTACCAGATACTTCACATCATCATCATGGCTAGACATATAATTCAATGCTTCTCCAAGGTCCTCCAAAACATCTGCATAGACTTTGGCATTCTTTTTGGACATCATATTCAAGGCTTGCTTGAAAACTGAAATAGCCTCCTCCAATGCCTCCAAATTTTTATCATGTTCATACACCATGATTAATGACTTTGCCAGATTGTAGACTGCATCTGCATAGTCAGGTCCAGGAGGGGTATGCTTCAATGCTTGTCTGTGGAGGTCAAGAGCCTCTTCAAGAGTCTTTTTGTCATTAGTCTGTCTATACAATGTTTCAAGAGCAATGGAAAGATTGTTCATTGACTCCCCAATGTCAATATCTGATTTACTTTGAATTTGAGCTGCAAGGAGGTCTCTGTGGATTTGTATGCACTCATTGAGAACAGCCAGTTCTTTGGAATGAGTAAATTGCAGTTCAAGACAAACAGCCAGCCCATTGAGAATCCTTTGATATCTTGGATGTTTAGGAGACACTTGTTGAACAGCCTTTCTGTAGTAAAGGACAGACTCATTGAGAGTGTTAACCTTATCTGTGTCATTATACAGATTCCAGAGAGAATGTGCCATATTGAAAAGAGCCAATGAATAGTTTGCATCTTGCTCAGACCAAAGAGTTAAGGCTTCCCTGTACAACCTGACAGCTTCTGCAATGCTGTCACTATCACTGGTTGATTCAAAATGTGATTCCAAAGCCCCAGCCAAATCATTAATGGAACCAAGATATTTCATCCCTGCAGACTTTTTCATGCCAAGAAGAATCTTGTAAATGCCAATTGCTTCTTCTAAAGCAGTATTATCATCCTCTTCATCGTATATGTTCTTGAACTCGGAAGCAAGTCTGACAAGATATTTCTGGTAATTCACATCCTCTGGTTTCAGTTCAGCAAGTTTCTGCCTGAGAAAAGCAACCTTCTGCTCTGGTGACATCCCTTCAGTCTGAAAACCACAGGTGAGAAGACGTAAAGCAGACAAACAAACTTTTTACCTTGAGAGTGTTCCCCATTTCGAATGATATGATTCACAGCAGAGAAGCAGCACGAACTATATTCAATACGATTCCGGCAAGTGAATAGAATTCACCAACCAGTCGGTGTCGGTAAGGAACGAAAAGAAGGAATAGCACCTGAAACACCAACCCAGGAAGACCGAAAGAAAGACTTGATCAATACACAAGGAGACGTTTGCACCCCTTGTCCAGAATGCCTAGATCCATGGAGTAAGATAATCAAATTCCGCATGAGAGTCGGAAGACATGTGGCACACACTGCAGATAGATTCAAACAGGAGCTAACTTCGATGATGCACCGTGACAAACTATAATTTTGATAAGAGAACCCGGTGTCCAATAACTGCAGTGATGGGTAAATTTTCTTTTCTATCAACCTTCACAAGTTTTAACCAACCGTGAAGCACTGTGCGAAGAATCACGGGAGAAGCAGTCCCTCAATGAGCAAGCACGAGAACGGCCAAGGACAAAACAAGTGGAGCGGGGTAACAGAATTGCAAAATCAAGTTTAGTCTCCTGTAACTGCAACGCAATATCAACTAAAGATTGACACGAAACAAATGAAAAATCTACTAGGCGATCAACGTACCTTGAGACTTGAAATTCCCCACTGGCAACTACGTGGCAGCGATACAAGTCGATGGTTCACTGTCACGGAGGCGCCTCACAATCAGATCAGGGTTTTACCAAATTTCTCACGGTTCTCCGAGTCCGTTTGGGTTGTTCAACTTGTCTGTCCAACACAGGCAGTCAAAGTCAAAAAGTCCATGTGAGAGTACAATACTGATGTAATAAGTTACAGAAAAGCAATACACAGGCTACCTATTGAAGTCTATAGAATCCAAACTAGCACGCTTCTCCCTCCACTTGTTCCTCACCATGTTCAATCGCGTCAGCCTCTTGCCAGACCCCTTGGGCAAACCTTGAGGCACATGGATCTTGATAACCTCCTTCCGATTAAGATATGGACAGCATTCAGAAGCTCTTTTGAGGTCTGCTTGCTCCACTCCTTCATCTACAAGTCTGAGCTCTATCAAGTTCATAGACGTAAACGCAGGCTGCACGCAGCACGTATCGAGCAATTTCAGGTGGTCCAGCATTAGCTCGTCTACTCGCTCTGAATGGATGATCGCGCTCCTGATCGGGTGGTTATAGGTTGTCCCGCGAAACATGCGAACTGCTAGCCCAGTGCTGTTGGTTTCCAGGGAACGTATATTCGGGAAGTTGTTCAAGGATAATGTGAAGTCTGAGACGTTAGGATTGTCAAATCTTAGTGGTACGATAGGACCCGTTTGGGCGTACCTTGGAGACTTGCCGAAGGAGGGTCCAAACGAAGTTCGAGATGTCGGAGGCGCTTGGTTTTCCGCAGCATCTCCTCGACTAACGCCATGTTACTATCACCTACGCAACCGAGAGACATCGAATCCAAGTTTTTGAAGTCATACAACGTCTGGATATACTTCATCGAAAGGAGGGAGTTTGCAGAGATAGAAAGACTGTCCATGGAACGTAACTGCCGTTTTCGACCTTCGTACTCGTTGGGGTCTAGTTGGATGCTTGTGCTGAACGTGACATCCAGAGACGAGATATTCTTGAGCTTCAACGAACTTAGATCATTCGTAAAGCTCAGTAGGCGGGAAATGTCGATAATCTTGAACGTCATGAAATCTTCCAGGAGGAGATCCGTACAAGACGGGAATATCGTTTCGCAGATGGATTGCTGTAGGACATCCGTCAAGCACCACCAATTGGTGTTGCTCAACGTGAGTTCCCTCACTCCCCGAAAGAGCGTCAAGATGTTGGCAACAACACGAAGCGCGCTTTCTCCTCGACGCGTTACAGCAGCTATTGGCCATTGCAGATTGCAGATGACGATGTTTCGAACGTAGTGTTGAATGTACGAGTTCCTATTGAGACAACCATGAAGAAGCTTGAGAGATGACAGCGTTCTATAGGGATCAAAATCAGAGAAATCAAATGTGATCTGGCGGAATATTCGGGTGCGACTTGGGTAACACCAAGACTGGCAGACCAATGCGCAGCTTCTTAAAGCACAGATATCCCCCTCGAGGCAGCCGATGACGGCGTCGAGGAGCTCGAGGGGGAATCGTTGCATGTTGTACAGCGATGCCAGTTGAAGCTCAGCCGTATCAAGGACGAGCTAATATATAGCCTGCGCCAAGTAACGGTTAAGCGGCATTGAGCTGTCATCTTATCAAAGATGTCGTGGACTGCATCGATGACCTATTCTGGGTTCCTGGGGTTTCAGTAGGCGTATCACTAAAAGTATTGTATCATGGGACATAGCCTTCAGAGTTCCGTTTCCAAGGACCACGGTTTGTTTAATGCACAATGCACTTTTATGGATAAGTCGTTTCCTAGGCCACTGATGGGGTATTGGGTCTAAGCCGAAAATGACAGGAAATACTGTAGAGCTGACCCGCGAGCAACGGTTTATGTCATTTTGATTGGCCGAAACAATTGACGCGTCCTCGGATACGAACACCGATATTTAAAAATCATGACATTACAGAGTATATGAACGTCATCATTCGTGTTCTGCCAGCTGGCATTGTACACTGGTATATACAATGTGTACAGCTATAGCTACATCTGAGTCTGCCATCACAAAACAGTTAGCTCATGGTCGTCTATCAAATAAAGAAGAAAAAAAGGAGTATCAGACAATTGATAATAATGATTCCGGTTAGACATAATTCCTCAAGGAGTAAAAGCTCAGTTGAGGGAGTCTGTATTGTCATCCCGTGATGATGGTAGGAACACACGGAGTTCACGAAACCAGGACACGTACCAAAAACGTTTTACCGGTTTTTGAAGTAGTCCAAAAGAACATGCATGCCCTCACTGTCAATACCATAATCCTTCACGACAACACAGCTGCACCCGACAACTTTACGAGGGTTGCCCTCGCGATCAATCTTGCAAAGGCCAGCCCAGGTACCGAGGACCTTGGCATCACCGACCTTGATGAGATTGATTTTGTGCTCAGCACAAAGGGCCTCAATGAGCTTGATGTACTCCGCCTCCGTGCACGTCTCAACCAAGACGCACAAGTGGGCCTCGCGCTTGTCAAGGGCCTTGGTGCATTCACGGAGACCGCGGGCAAGACCATCACGAACGAGTGCATTCTTCAGAACTTGCTGCATTTAGAATTAGATCACATATACACCCTCTTAGATAAGTGAAATAAATACCTGAAGAGCCTCTTCGATGGTAAGTTTGCCTTTTGGTGCCTCAGCAGTGACCTCAACCTCTGGGGCGTCGACTTGAATTTCATCTCCAGCGTCAGACATACTTATTCTCTATTCAACAACCCATTATTTCCTGTGTTAATAACAGCGCTCACTTTTTGAAGAGTTGATACGGGTGGGTTGGGATGTCTTCGTCCGCTTTCGTTGATGTGTGAGGGAAATTAAGGTTTAGGGTTAGATTCAATATAGCCGTCAGTTGAAGCTCCGCTCGGTTACTCCCGGTTCTCTTACTTTCATTATTAACATCTGCCTCCCAGCGTCAAAGGCCCTGGTATACGTCGAAGTTCAACGTCGAGCGCAATGGTCGGTATCAGGTTGTGTCGATAGGATTAATATACTTACCCCTCATTCTTCAGAGTCTAGCCTTCGTACATGCCCATGATTGCTCAGAACGTAATACCTACACTGTTCAACGATCAGTGTCACCGATACAGGCTCACCTCGTGTCGTATTAGCCCACAGTGACGCTGTATGGGGAATCGCGTACTCTCAAGATGACACCGTATTCTCTATCTCTGCGGATGGTTCAATCAAGCACTGGATGGCGACAGGACAACCTGCATTGCCAAACAATACCGTGCCTCCTCCCCACACATTAGGCCTCGTCTCTCTTTCCATCTCGCCGGATGGTCAACGCGCGTTGTACAACAGTATAGAAGGCCTCACAAGTCTGTGGGACGTGTCAAAAAATCAAGTAGTCGGAAAACACGAGAGTTACATTCGAAAGCAGGATCATTTGGAGCCTTGTCAGTGCAGTGCCTTACTGTCGCTAACATTCCCTAACCATTGATGCGAAACGTAGCTTGGTCTGTCTCGCTGAATCCTACATCAGAAACATACGCATCTACGGGGGGATCCGGCAATGTGGCCATACTTTCAGCCAAGCCGGATGACTTTGGACACCTGCTCACGACATTATCACCTGGCAGGATCAAATTTGGCCTTCATTGTTCCCATGTAAGGAAAACCTATCTCTAACGTGCTTGACCTGCCGATAACAAGTAACAAACAGAGTCCAGATGGCAAACGGGTTGCCCTAGCCTCAGAGGCAGGCCAGATTTACATGTTTGATCTCGAGGCTAACTCCTTAGCGACAACATTCACTTCACACGCGATGGGTGTACGGTCCCTTGCATGGTCATACGACTCAAATGTATGCATTATCTGCACACATGAAAGTGGCTACGACTTACTAATCATCCTAGTTGCTCTTAAGCGCCTCAGAGGATAAAAGACTGATACTCCACGATGTCAGAACTGCACATGGCGGAATGGTAGCCGCTTTCACGGGTCATTCATCCTGGGTTTTGAGCGTCGACCTTTCTCCGGATGGCCGGTTGGGCCTCTCAGGGTGAGTCCTCGGGCTCAATGCTGTTCAAGGATGGCTCATATACAATTTTTGGCCACGATCATCATTCATTAGATCTGCGGATAAGACGATTAGAGTTTGGGACATATCTGCCCGCGCCGCCGTTTCAACCATTCAGGAAACAGGAGAAGTGTGGTCGGTAGCCTGGAGGCCCAAACCTCCAACCTTTGGCACAGTAGGTTCGTTCATTACAGGAGGCGAAGATGGTGTGGTCAAGTGGTGGAGGGGAGCAGGAACAGGAGGGCCCTGAGTTGAGGGTTAATCACGAGAGCAAGTCCACGTTTCCGAGCCTTTCTGTGTTTGAATCAAGCATCCAAAAATGTAACCAACTATCGGTTCTATATAGCATGACAACCGCTAAAAAATAATCGGGATATTTGAAAAACTGAGTATCAGGCCTGCACGCCTTGCTCGACTGCAGCTGTTGACCTTACAGGAATGCTATTCAAGGGCATTACAGCGCCCATCAGCCAGGTCAATGTTGGTATCGCTTCCATCCCTTCCGCTTGCAAATCTGTTCAGACGCTCGTTGAGCCTTGGAAAAACAGTTGCCCTACCCCTTTCATCAGGGGACGGTCGTGCCGAAGAACTCACCCTTGAGCTGATGGTATCGAGTAATTACGTGGTCAATTTGTTCACCTGTCAACGGAAAGACGGCACTGGAAGTTTGTATTGCCTCCTTTGCTGTTATACTGATTGATGAGCACTCCTGCACCCCGCCGTCCGACGAAGCCAAAGGAAAGAAATGTTTACGTACCCTCGTAGATTGAACGGACAAACTCGTCCTCGACACCATGAGGAAGCTCCTGGTGGTGAGAGGGGTATTCGGCGAGGAGGGACCAAAAATGTTCTTGTCCTTCCCACCTTTCCAAACCTGCAATTCACCGCACAAGAGTAATAACTTGTCTGCAGGGCGATCCAAAAGAACAAGCCAACAAAAAATACCTCTGTTTTCTGTCCAATTATACGCCGCCTTGTTACTGCGTGAGATCATCTCAATGATCATCGAAGTATCGGTTACATCAGAGAGAATAAGCTCCCAATTATCGCCTAGCTGTTTGGCGAGAGGATCATGTTCGATATTATGCATGTGGTCGTCCCAAGACTCAATCACAAGTTCCAGCTTCTCCGGCTCGGTGATATCGTCTGGTGTGATCAAGTTTCGCTCTGGATTATAAAAATATATATCGCCGTTGGGGTGCCTATGCACGCTCCACGATGGCGGCGCCACGATGTAGCTTTCAAAGGTTGAGAAGGAAGGATGCTGAGATGTAATACCGGTCAGCAATTGAGTTTTGCCACACTTACCTCTTCCCATCTGCAGTCACATACGCCACACCTTCAAACGGCTTCTGGTATCGAGTAGTTTGGATAAAATCGAGTATACTTTGGCTGTCTTCGAAGGGCCCTAACGACGCACGCTTGGATCCCCCTTCCTTAGTCTGTTCTTGAGACATAGCAGGGATTAAAGAGAACTTGCGCTTCTCCCGTCCTTGACGACCTTTATGCTTTATCCTTAATTATGACACTGGTTCAGGAGAATTTTTCAAAAGTGGCACTTCTCCAGCGAACAAATACTCGAAATGGTATATCAGATCAAGTTTGACCACACGCCGACCCGCGATTGGTCCTCCGTGACAAAGGAAAAGCGAAGATAGGGAGGAGAACATGGGTGACCCTGCACACTTCTCTAGTACCGCTCAGATAATGCGGGTGCAGACAGGAGCAGGTGAGGGATTTTTCAGGATCATGAGATTAAACCTTCCCCACCCAACCGTAAGGGTGTGATCTTCCAAGTATTGAGTCTCCACACTGAATTTTTCCAGGAACCCAGGCGCTATAAACCCTGTGCGCCGATTTTTATTAGAATGCAGATCTTTTGATTTAATAAAAGTTCGTCTTCGTTGGCTTCTTCCCTTCTGCTATGCCAGACATGAACAAAGATAAGTGATTTACTGAAGGAGGTGTGTTAAACACGAGGTGAATGGAATCACGCCCCGGTATTCAAATTAAAGTCCCTGTTCACAAACAAGAGTTGTGTTACAAACAACCTACACCCTATTAGACCGGGCATTTGGATACGGATATATAGAGAAATATGATGACATTGGGAATATTGTATGTTGAACGTATGAATGGATCCCAGACACATCATAGGTGAGATTTCCGGAGCTTCGCATGAATCCACGCGGGAGAAGTAACAACACAAAAGGATTGACAGCCACGCCTGTTGTCTCCTGCATGGAATGCGGCGGCCGGCGCTCATGCGCCAGGTCGTGCTTGCGTCGGTTGGAATTGACGTATTCGATATTTCGTCAGCTCCGAAAGGACCTGAATATATGCGCGTTACCCCACCACTTGCAAGCGATTTGGGATTCGAATGGCTCCCTGCACAACCTTGAACATCATTGATCAATTAATTTGATGGACCCACTCCTTTCTACCAGATGAGACTGTAGTTGGAAAGAGTAAATTACGGATGTTGCAATGATGTCACATGGTCTATCGTTATCGCCTTAATGGCGGCCGAATTCAATGTTTTCTTTACTTCTCTGTCGCTTCGAGATTGGGAGGAACGGCGCCATCACGCTGTACCTGAGTTGCTTCCCTGGCCCGCTCGGCAAATGGAAGGGAGCTGCTGGCAGAGTTAATCATATCATCATTGCGCGTTGGCGAACCAAAAAGCGCCGAGTCCTGTGAGGATGTGCTTTCCTGTCCAGCACCTTTCCCTTCCCAGTTTGATCGCGCTGTACTGAATGCATTGGCAGCGCGAGCTATAGTCATATCTGAACCTGCTTGCATGTGAATACTTCTGCCGGGTTCATATGAACCGGCATCTTGTCGACTTCCCTCGACAGGGTGGTCAATTCGTGCACCTGCATTCTCATTTTGGATAGGTGCAAGTTTGTTAAGGTCTGTATGTTCTCTCATACCTTCTGCACCGATCACCTGCAAATTTCGACCTGTTCGCCCTGTGGTAGAAGGCGAACTTCCTTCAAAAGCTGCAGCGGCCTGGTCAGCTAGAACATCAAGTGCGCTTTTCGTCCTGCCTAATACTTTCGAATTAGGATCATGATGGAATTCTGATAAGCGTTTTGATGGGGAGATCGTCCTGGTCAAGTTGACGTGGCCACGAGACTTATCAAATTCAGCACCAACAAGCGGAATGAATTCTTTAGCCCCGCTTACGTCCGTATGTCGTCGTCGAATGTTGGTTGACTTAGGCGCAGAATCGCGCCTCTTCTTTCGGCTTCGGCGACGTTCTGTAGCACTTCCTTCAATTGAATCGTCACGGACAGTCGTCACATTCTTGACTGGAACGTGGGCACTTCCATGATCTTTGGACATCATTTTGCGTGCAGCGCTAAGAAGAGAATCCAATGCTGTTAGCCCTATATTTGTTCCTTCTGCTTCTGCATCAAGGATGTTCGGTGTAGTGTCTTTGCGTGGCATCTTCACAGGGGATACCGTGCCGTCTATTGTTCGATTAGTACTTGGCGACATAGTACCAATTGATGCATCTGTCAGAGGTGATACGTATGTACCGGTCATTGGGTGAATTCTTCTAGGAGTCGGTGTAGTTGGGCTTGGAATTGGCAATATCGAGGATGTTAAGGCCCGAATATTGGAGTGGGTTGGCGTGGTGGTCGCAGTAATTCCCTTCGCTACACTCTGTCCAATAGCCTTTTCCTTATTCCCTCCTTTACTCAGTTCATCCACTGTCAGCGGATCTTGAACTTTGATAAGTCCTGCAAGCAAGGCAGCTCGTTCTCTTCCGATTTTACGAGCAGCAAGTAGAAGATGCTCCGAGCGAGCATCGCTCATAAAACTTGTCCGATGTTTACTTGTATCCTGAGACTTGCGTACATTAGCAGCCACCTTCCGCCGAATGCTCTCTGGGTTTTTCGACAGAGGATTCACTTTATCTTGTTTGATGAACAGGCTTGGAGTGACGTTATCTGCATGAGACCGGAAAACGTCCTTGTCAGAATCATCCTTCCTGGATCCCAAAGAATAAATTCTCCTGGAAATTGTACGTGAAATCGATTGAGATTCATTTGGGGTTGTAACCACATGTCCAGGATGACCCAATGAATATGGATAGGCGTTAGTCATATGAGTGCTACTGGTCTCAGCTGAACTGGCAGCCGAAGTGGAAAGGTGCGAGGCTGGAATGGATGAAGACAGGATGGTAGTTAGTTTCTGAGAACTGCGAGATCGCTGATATAAATTATTCATGAACGAATAAGGATTATGTGCCATAGGAGTAGTGATTTGGCTTGGTACCGGAGTTGTTTCTGCAGTTTCGGTCTCGTAATCCAAGCTAGCATCAGACCTGTCACCTCGCGCAAGTTCTTTTTCCTTTCCTTTATCGAGCAGGTCGAATGGGGCACCAGCGGCAGGTGGCGTTGCAGATGACAAGCTCTCGTTCCTTTTCCGCTTTTTACCCGCCAAGCTGGGTTGACCTGTGGGTGAAGTGGTCTGAAGAGACAACGGAGTAGGATGGTATTGCATGGTTGGTACGAGCGAGGTCGTTGGAACATAGCTTGGAGACGCATGAGCGTTCTGCATTTGAGCCTGGGAGAAATGATATGGCTGGACAACAAGTGAATGTTGCAGCTGCTGTGGATACAGTGATGGCAGTTGGGGCTGAATCAAAAGGAGAGGCCTCAACTTGGACAGCTCCGCCTGCAAATCGTTGAAGCGACTCTGGGTTCCATGCAGCTATAGAATATAAATGTTAAGCAGAACAACCTTTGGAATGAGTAAATAACAAAGACTTTATCTTTCAATGCTTTATTGTCAGCTTCATAGACAGCGCATCGTTGTTCCAGGTCCTGTTCGTACACAATAGGTAAGTTATTCGAATAACGAGGGAAGACAGATGAACCTCGTCTTTCGGCAAAGCAGAATCCTTCTTAGACCGTTGACTAATCAGCACTTCAGATGTCCTCTCCCATCCTGCCCGTTCTGCCCGCCATCTATCGCGTTCTTGGTTGATTTGTAAGATGAGGAAATCGCGCTGAACCATAAGATCCCGAATAACTTCTGCCTGCTTCTGAAGCTGGTCCTGGAGTTCCATAACCTTGGCGCTCTCGCTAGAATTGCACACTTCCTCTTCATCTTCAAGAAGCATGATATCGTCGAGGGCGAGAGAGGACGAGGGGTCAGACGACGCCATCGTCTTGGGTAAATCGTGTCTCGACCAAATAAGCGCAAAGAGGGACGACGGCGCGTGATCACGTGTCCTGTAATGGCAAGTCGGGAAGGTCACGTGCTATCAGGACTTGACCATGCCTACTATGAGCCCTATACAGTGCCTGACATTCTCTCTCTTGGTGATTCCTCCTCTCTTGGCAGCCACTTATTTCCTTGCTGCCTTCCCCCATCCACCATCTCCTCTAATTATCCTACCATCTCTATCCTCAACTCCTATCGCATGGTCAATTTATCCAGATAATTACTACTCTGGAGGCGCTTTTGCAACTCTACCGTTCGGGAAGGTCTGTCCATCAGATCAATCTGGTACATTCCCTTCCTTATATCTTGCTCTAACAGGTCAGGTACTGGCTTCTTGGCCCAGAGGGTGGACAAAAGGTAGATCTTACCCGCAATTCTTTCAACAACCTGTTCCTCCAGTGGCATATTTCTGAAACATCCTCCTTGTCTACAGGTCGTGCTCATCCATGGGCTTTCAATACCTGCCATTATCTGGAGAGACGTAGCACCCTCACTCGCCGCTCGCGGTTATCGCGTTCTCCTCTACGGTATTGCTAAATGTTGTCCGACTTTTACACATTCTCACGCACGCGTGGCAGATCTTTATGGGCGCGGCTACTCAGACGCCCCACAAATAACATACGATACCAACCTTTACACAACGCAACTGGCACTTCTTTTGCAGTATCTCAAATGGGAAAAGGCAATCATCGTGGGGGTATCAATGGTGCGTTGAAGTAGAACATTTTCGGTTGGTTGATTGATGTCTTTCTAAAAATAGGGTGGAGGAATCGCTGCTGCTTTCACTGCACAGTACCCTTATCTAGTTGATGAACGCGTAGCACTTATTGCCAGTGCTGGGATCATGGAGGTCAGTTATCTGGTATTTCAAAGATTGCTCTAATAAATTCAAACAGTCAGGTGACATTTCGCGGACCGCCAAGTTCATGTCATCCCCAGTTGTTCAAACGCTCGCCTCAAGCAGAATAGTCAGAGTTGGTACCGAGGACAATATACCTGATCATCAAACTGACCAGTTCACAAATAGAAATACCTGCAACGACTCACCAATACCACTCAGGAGGCGAAGAGCGACGGCACGCAACTGATGCCAGCTGTCAACGCCACGGAACTGAAAGAAGAGTCTTCATCAAATAAGACATCCGCTGATCCCATTCTCGAAGTTTGTCACCTGATCTTCTTTGGATGAACCCGCTTACTTAAAACGTTTTACCTACTTAGCTCGTTCGTCTTCAATCTGCCCATCTGCCAGGTTACAATGCTGCATTATCTTCTTCACTACGCGATGGGCCGATCCGGGGTCAGGCACACTGCTTCTCGTCGTCTGGATTCGAATCCCGCCGCGTCCTCTTGATTCACGGAACACATGACCAAACTGTTCCACCAAAATACGCGCCACAAATCCTATCCTTACTGCCCTCATCCACGCAATCACGCTCAAAGCTCATCACCATCGAAGGTGGAGGTCACGATCTCACGCTCAGCCACGCCAAGCAAGTGCAAACCTTGCTCTCTGACTTTTTCGAAGGCATACCCCTCGATGTCAAAGATATCATCAACTGCTAGCAATATCTCTGCGTCTTCTTTTATTTCTTCTCACTCCCCGCTACCACCCAAACTGGGGTACTGTGTACATGGGTGCGCTACTTCCAACCTTTTATGTTATAAATTGCTTCTGTATCCATGCCGCCATTACCGATTGTTATGCATTCATTCGGACTAGTACTATGTTTAGACGTGTACAAGTTACTCTTGTTCTTGATGTTTCATTGCTGCGATACCGTTTGTTATTATGTCTACTTTCCTTTTCTTTTTCACTCACTTTTGCTTTTGTCTTACTCATGCTAAGGGATTTTTTTGCGGGAGCTGGGCCGCCTTGTGGTGTCATCAAAGTAGCTTAGTATTTATAACCATCCTCGTAATCCAGTCTTATAAGCGTACTCATGTTCAACTTGAGTCGTCTGTTGGTCTGAATTCGGTGCGAAGCCAGCTGAGCAGAAATACTACTCTCAATAGATTGAAGGACACTTTGTACTAATAAGGTGCATTCAGGTTATCGTTTATTCGGTGTTTTGCATCATATCCAGCTACAGGCACCTGCACAGAGGGGATTTGGTTGGTAAACGGACCTAACTTAAACCAAGTGGGGATACTAGATATTCTGAAGAATCTGAACAAAACTGTCTGTACTATAGCCGCAAAAGATCAAAACGCCCCCAATTCCATGCGTGATTCCAAAACGTGACTGGCTCACGGTGCCCGATTTACTGGTTGATATCACGATATATAGGAGACCCACCTTGGAAAGGAAGGGCACGATGCATGCCCCACGGAACCAAGACATCATCTCCGCGCCACAAGACAGGAAATGATAGCGCCAATAGTCCTTCTGTAATGGAAGCAGGTCCCGTCTCTGGTGATCATTCATTACAAAGTGTACGGAGCGGACTTGCGGCATCAAGTCACTGGGAGACATTGGGACGGGCATGAGGAGATGCCCCTATCAAGATACGTCATGCAAAAGAACGCAAAGGGAGAGACAAGATTCGACTGCAACTACCCTTGGCGAGCTGGTTATCTGATCAAGATTGCAGATAATCTCCCGAATTACTCCTAGGCGATGTATATTCATATAGGTGTTCCATTGTAGACATCACAGGTACTCCTTTTAGATAGCCATCAGAAGCCAAGGATCCCATCATTGACAGAACAAGAGGACGACCCCCAAATTTTCATTCAATGATCAAGACAGCCTAATCACCACTGCATTCTATAATGCATGACACTTACTTCACAGGTGACCTAGAGGTATTGTAGATGGATACAACACATATCTAGAAGGAAATGAGGTACCATTCTGCATCTGTAGTCCTTGACGCTTGACGAGGCAGTGTATACAGAAAATTCTCTGAAAGGTTAGTTCCTGTTTTTGAAGACACCCACGCGCCGCAAGATAGCCAAGTGGGTTTCGACAAACTGCTGACTGGGCCAAGCTCAACTCAGGTGTGGTTCTTGTTATGAGTTTCCAATCCGTAGATACGTGTAGTATCGTTTGGGATGCCAAAAATGTCTTGAATTTGACTGTGGGTGGGACTGGTGAAGAAAGAGAAAAGGGCGTTTAGTGGCTAGGATTAAATGGCATCGCGCAACCATCACAAAGGAAGTACTGAAAGGGTTTACTTTTTCCTAATCGTGAAAACGAGAAGCCAATGTCTCCCGTCTAACGAGTGCGGTACTTTTTTAGGTGCAGTATTACACGAGTGCTTACATGAACATGTATCCCTCACTGGGCTGTTCAAAGGAAAAAAAAAAAAAAAAAGGATATCCACACCAATAGCTTTTACGCATAGACTTGGCAGGCCATAACGTGAAGCTTGGGGGGGGGGGGGGGGCGTGCATGGAAAGTACGTACCCACCATGTGAAAGCACTGTAAATGCAGTAAATATTACTATGGTCGCATACCCATTACGAGGTTACGGTTCGCACTCAACTCTCAGGGCGAAGCTTTTGTCACGAGTTTCTGGAACGTGCAACAACCGATTATCAAACGCAAGCAATATGAATCTCGGAGGCTTCAAGTCGCGTGTACGCAAAAAGGTGGACACGCTTTATCCAGAGCCTTGATGGTCGAGTAGAATCAACTTCAGATAGCACAACACAAATATGCCGAGGAGGAAGTAGGGCGGGCTATACTCAAATCGGATGGTTTCTCTAAGGACGCCAGTGAGTGGTTTCGGAAGCGGTAATTTGAAGATGGGACCAACTGAATTCATTGCCAGTGTCACGGTGTCTAAACATACACCAACTTGAACAAGCACCCCCTCCATTTACTAGGCTACCACAAGAACATATTCTTAGCCTGGTTTCGGATCTCTGATATCAAAGGTATCGGTGCGAGATTAAGTGCTTTCTATCTGGCCTTCTAGAATGGCCTTTGTGACTCAGCTCCATTGACTTCTGAGTCCCAAGACCAATAAAACATTCAATTGAGATAGCTAACCCACGGATGATGCCGATTCGGGAAGGGACACGATGGTAATTGACGCTAACTGAGAGTGGAACTTTCATTATTAAGGTGTGTTCAGTCGTTATATTACCCACAATCTGCTCATGTCCTCCCTCCACGCGCACGCAATTATCTAAATCACCTGAAACATCATGTCATCAACTGTCATGGGGCTTCGATTGTAAACATTGGGATACAGTCACATGGAGATGCAAGAAGCTGAGAAGTACATGTATTGTTATCACATACAACAACAGATTGACAAAGCCATAACCACAGTAAGTATAATACGTAAGAGTACGCGTCGCGCGACTTGTACAAGAAGAGAGGAAATTTTCACAACATTTCTGACTAACGTATATTTCGTTTCGCGATTCGGCTTCGAATCCACATGGAGTTTCAGGTGTGTTACGGCTGCTGATTCATATTCGAATTCGAAAACCATCAATGGACACCTTCGGGCATCTAACCTGTTGAGCTAAGCCATTAAATAATCAAGCAGGAACCCGAGCCAGACAATAGGTCCGATTACAAAACCATTCCTTTCGAACTACCGGAAGAGGTGTGAGATTGTGCAGAATAGAGATAGCAAGAACACAACGCACGGCAACCAAGCAGCTCTTTGGATTATCCAAATCAACAGTGAAGAGGTCCCGGGCGAGCAGCATACCTCCACCAAGTACACTCACGACAAAGTAAGGCAGCCCGCTGCCGCTTAGAAGCCCACATAGGTACCAGGACGAGGCAAGACCAGTTGCAAATAATGTCAGGGCAATCCTCGTGTAGTGTTGGAGGAAAAGGACAATCGATTTGACGCCAGCTTTGACATCGTCTTTCTTATCTTGGCATGCATAAATCGAGTCTGATTCTTTTATAAGAACCGTGTCAGTGCCAGATCAAATCACACATACCATACCACATCGTCCATCTGGAATGCCAATTTAATTTAGAGCGTTCGATATGATCCAAGAAACGCCAACTTACGACCAGCCACCAAAGGCAAGTACCATAGCAGCGCGTGATATCGAATTAGTGAAGATTGCAGATGCGAGGAGGACAGGTGTGTTCAACGTGATACCTTGAGACACAAATGACACTATGTCACACCACCACCAAAATAGAGCTTACATACCAAGCCAGACCTGTGGCAAGTAAGTAATTCGTTTCATAAAGGGATAAAGGCCAGTCAAGGGTACAACGGTAGCAAATGCGAGCTTCCACCTGTCAATCACCACAAATGTCAGGACCCTTATATGCTAAAATAGCACAGGTCACATACGCGACATCGTTCAGGTAATGAGAAAGAGTGAAAAGGGCAATAATGTGGACGGAGAGGAACACGAGGGCCTGAGGTATCGTGATTCTTCCATCTGGTAGGGGTCTGTGTTTCGTTCTTTCTGCTAGACTTGTTGACAAGCTGCGAAAGATAAGATTGGAATTTCACCCACCAACTTGGGCGTCGAGATCTTTATCAATAATATCATTCCATATGCAACCTCCACCTGGGAACATTTGTAAAGTGTGGTAAATGTAGGCCATATTGAGCTACTCACTAGAGAACGTTTAGACTGTAGTGGGAGGGCGATGAGGTATGGACTCACCTGTGTAGGAAGCAAGCACCCAGAAATCCTCCCAACAATGCCGTTAAATATTCTTGCATAGGGACATGGAACTGGCGAGCGGACATAGTAATACACCATGCTTAATATCAGGTCAGTTAATGAAAGCCACGATGAGATGTGCACAGAACTGACCATAAGGCCAATATAAAATTACAGTTCCTGCAAATCTATCCACTCGGCTCAGTTCGATCTGCAGGATAATCAGTGAGGGCTGTTGCGGACTACACGAGTAGGGTATCCTTACGAAGTCCCAGACTTTAGGCATGGTGGAGTCAGACTCGCGGCGATTGTGTTGGGGGTGCAAAGAGATGACATTTCAATGGACTGCAGTACATATTTATGGCATGGTCATCACATCTTTCCACCCTCCGGTTGACTATCCAGGCTTCAGGACAGCATGATACTTCTGGAGTGGCTTGTCGCGCGACCCAGATCCCCGATAAGACCCGCCATGATCTGTGACTATGTGACAAACTCGTGACTGTTTCGCCCCTGAAAAATGATCACGAATCCGTCCTTTTCTTCCTTTTTTTCCTTTTTTTCCATCGCGGAAATGATTATCTTTATAGGACCAACTGATATCCACCACGTTCACAGCACCAAGCCCATCTTTCAATTACGAATACATTTATTCAGCCCACCTTATGGACGCGGATTTAAAATTGCAGTTAAACCTGATGCATGATGCATGATGTGTAATCGGGTAACCTTTTGACGAGAAATCTTTTTTTTTTTTTTTTTTTTTTTATTTGTTTTTTGGGTGGCATCAGCAGCGAGCCAGTCGTTTATTTCTCGATACCCTAGCGATCCTTACTTACAGAACAGCTTCTCGACATCCCACATACCCTATTCATAGATTCTTGCGTTCTGCACTGCAGGGATGGGTACAGGTACACATGGCACGTGTCGGACACGCTCAAATTCAGGCTGATGGACATACCCAGATGTGTGGAACTGCAGCTGGATGGAGATTCCGTAGCTTATAGGCGCTTGCGAAATTTTTTTTTTTCTTGACATCCTTATGATAGATCCCTGGTGCACGGCGACGGTGAACCATTTCTGCCTATCCAAAAGAACGGAAAGTGCTCAAAATAGGATGCAATCATAGGCGCTTCCTGCAGCTATAGATATCGGTAGTTACGGTAGTGAACTGAAGCTCTAATACTGTGCCTGCACAACATGTATGACTGATTTCCAGATATGGTTAAAACCAGTCTTTTATTGACATGCTGTGAATAAGTCCCATTTATGTAGTAGTAGACTACTAGTAGTCATCGGCATAGGTGAGTATTAACCAATGTTGGGGGATAGAAACACTCCTCCCATGAAAGCTAGCACAACAATCACATATGATGAAACAAAAAATTTGAGCAAAACAGGATATCTACATTCATTCAAATTGGCGTCTTTTTTACTCCAAGATTCATGTGGACTCCGGACGGAATAACCGGGAAGGCGATAAATTGGACCTATAGGACGCCACAGCCTGCCAAATGCGAAGTCTTGTTAGCGCGATTAGTGCGGCATCCCGCTCACTTCGGCTTGAATCATTCGTGAAAAGTTATTTACATCCTGCAACATGAAAGTAAGGGCTCTCCGTGGAGCGGGGAGGGGAAGAGAGTATTGGAGAGCTGCTTCTTTCCGACACCTGCTACTACTCAAAGCTTATCTTTCCGCGGGAACCCACAGCATGGCAGCACAACGTACATCAAATGGGAATTTGAATTCCTAATTGCTGTGGATCTCACATGATCTACAGCATCATTTTCTAGACCTTAGCCCACAAGTGAGCGCGATTCCGAAAGTTCTCAGAAGCGGAAGGGGGTGGGGGGTTCTCATGTCGGTCAAGACCCGTAACTGAGGAGCAAAAAGACGTCTTCTCAGCCCCGCCATGGGAAACCTGTCATTCCCCAAAGACGCTAGAAGTCACAAGTCCTCGCGTGTGAGTAAGCGTCAATTATGTTGAAAATGCCGGAGCCATTGTCGCGCGGAAATTCACATTGACCGAAGACGGATCCAGTGCAGAAGAAAGACATAAATCACCATACCCAGAAAGGCAGCCAGGGCTCTATTTCGTGATGATACTTCGTGGAGCTTCTTTTCACTGCCCTAGTGTAGGAGAACTAGCCACGTGGAGGATCAGACTTGTATAGAAGAGGTCAAGACTCAGAGTATAGTCGCCGAATAATGGCACGACTCTCCACTTAAATGACCACAGGAAACGTGGTGTACATGTGTGGGTGCTTGAGTAAACGATGCAGATAAGGTGTTGACTGGTGACATCGTCTCGCCCCATGACAGCATTTTAATTGAGTTTCCAGAAGTTTGCACAAGAACCAACCCTTATGTTTTTGTCAAATGTAGCCAGCTTCCGTCAAGACCCTAATAACATGACCAAATCACCTTGTAAAGCCGTTATTGTGCCCGTCTTAGCCTCCATCGTTGAGTCCTTGTTTCTCCAACGCGGTACACCTCAATCCACTCCGGGCTTATGTCTACACACCGATCAATTGACCATGCTATTTTCGACTAGACATCACCTCGCTATTCAGCTTGCAGGGTCATCACCACAAGTAGTGACATTGACACACTCCCCGGAAAATAACTGTGAGAAAGCGATTAGAAGCTTCGTGAACCAAGTGAGAGATAGATTGGCGCAGATTGAGACCTCCAGGGAGGAATAATGGTGGTTTCACTGAGAAACTTACTGAGGCAGTCAAAAAGTTATTAACAAAGTGTCATGAGACAAACCTGTAGAAAACCGAAGATTAGATTCATTAAATAGTCATGACAATAAGAATTAGTCAAAAAGACCATCCAGCTGATGGTGCGGCATCGGTGAGTCTCTCGGGATACGTATTGGAAGAAAAGGGTGACATGCTGATGCAGGGCAGACACACGTTGTGCTGCTCTTCTGACCATTGCGTGAAGAAGAATAGCTTAGGTATCCGTCAATAGAATATGCCAAAACCAAAGAAGTGCCTCACCTCCCTTGGGTTGAATACACTTCGTGGAGTGCTGCAGGCTGTGCGGGTTCGTACCAGAAATCCAAGTTAGAACATCACTTGTCGGCAGGAACCTAATTCATTTCCATCCAAGATCTCAGAAAAGATTCAGAAGGTCGAGCTTCTCTGGACTCTTGCCCATCTCTCTATTCAAATACTTGGTGTCGTTCGTCTTATGACCCCGCGAGGAGCCGAGGATGAGAATGGTCAAAATACCTTCCTTCTATCAAGAAATCAATATATTAGTCAGAGAAAACATACAGACAGGATCAACAGCTTTTTGTTGGGGCGCGTCATTGTTAATCATAGCGAGAGTTTCGCCTTCTGGGAGGACTACGTGACCTTGACCGTGAGCGTGATCGCCTTCCTCCTCGGCGGTCTCCCCAACCTCCCCTGGGAGGAGGGGACCTGGGCGGAGGCACTCGACGATCCCTGTCCCTCCCTATATCCCCTCCGCCTCTTCCACCCCTTCCCCGCGGCGCAGAAGGCGCTGGGTTCGACTCTCCTCTCCAGTGTCCACCACCACGACCAGTCCCAGCAGTCGGTGCTGCGCCCCATCCACTATCGCCTTTTCGCCACCCATTCGCTGTGCTTGTACTCGCGCTCGCCGGCAAAGCGCCCTTGCTCGATGGTTCGCTGGGTAGTGTAACATTCTTCGGCAAGATAACGGACACAAGTAGATAATCCCCAGGAACAAACCTCAGTTCGTCCAACGTACGCTCCTCCTTTTCACGTTCGGTGGGCTCGCGAACTTCGCCATCAGCATCCTCCGTTAGCCGCGGTGCAGTGTTGTTCAAAGAACCTGGCTCTCCAAGAATGTCCCGCGAATAGACCATACCTAGGTCCTTTTGCGCAAATCTACCCTTATTCCCGGAATCTGCATACACCGTTCGGAAAGAGAAACGAGCGAGTGGGTGGCGGTATTCAACAACATGAGGAGCAGCACTTCGCAGCGTGGTCAAAACTTCGCGCAGAGTGGAATCCCGCCTGCAAAGGCGCACCCAATGTCAAGTCACTTCCACTACATTCTCATTAAGAGCAAGGTAACGTACCAGGTGAAGATTTGATGCTCATCTGTCGTTGGAAGTGTGCCGTCCTCGAACAAAGACAGTCTGTGGAACCCACCAATCTTCACGAATGCCCGCACCAGGAAAGGTACCGTCTGAATTGAGAGAAGATAAATAAACGCGTTTATAACTTCAATAACAATGCTGCTTGCCTTCTGGCGATCTACAATGGGCTGACCGGCAGGTGTGGTTGTCTCGACTTCCATGGTTGAGGATGTGATGGCAGTATTACGTAATGTCGAACTGCCAACAAATAAATAACTTCGAGTTTCATTTCAATTCCGACTTCAAGTTGCAAATTTACAGCTTGCTGGGGGTGCTGCCCCCAGACCCCCATATGCATACCACAATTCAGTGTTTAATCTGTGTACCATGATTTAGTATATATTTTATTCTGTTCTTCCATTGTCATCTTCAATGTTGAAATTGAATTGTTGCTTTCAGATTTGGGGATCAAGGAAGCTTCTGATGGGGTTTTTTTTACATTCATACAATATATACTACATGGGACTAATTAGGAGCTAATAATACTTCAGGATATACAACATTATTTGTAGTTGTAACAACATGTTGTTGCAGTGGAGGCTGTTGATTTGCTGGATCTTTGAGAAGTGCTTTGATACAAACACTGGATGTACATCTAGATAGTGCAACATACTGTCGAGAGGACGACAACAGCAACACGCAGCAGCTAGTTAAGTAAGACTTTCACTTACATTCTAGAGCGGTGTAGTAAAGCAGAGTGAAGCGTGTAGCGA
>KZ302178.1:0-37227 GCA_002554575.1 Amanita thiersii Skay4041 | reverse complement strand
TTTTAACTCTTCTTAGTTACAGTACCACTTTATGTACTGTATATAAGTAGTAACCATTTGCCTAGGGATCCCTAGGCTTTCAATACAAGTATCTTCCCTACTCTCACCTCACTCTCATTGTCTGAGGAACTACCTAGAGCATCGCTCTACCTGGTGATCAGACATATCTACATCTTATCTAAGCAGTGGTTATCTCGCCATTACCGCTCCCCTCGAGAGTCCTATACTTGGTCCTTGGCTTACTGCCTGAGCACTGAGATAGACGTCCCTTACAGACAGATTCCCTCAGGCGTCACTCCAGAAGATGAAGAAGAAGATGATATAGCGAGACTCTACTTGAAGTTCTACAGCAGATAACTATCAGAGAGCTGGAGCTAAATAAACTACAACAATGGGTTTAAAAGGACGAATAAAGAATGAAAGAATGGCTTCTGGTTGAGTCGAACCATTGGCCATGAGAAGAGAAGTGCGCACTTAACCAAGCACTAAAGGGAGACGCACGCTTAAGCCGGCGCCATTAGAGACACGCGTTTAAGTGAGCGTTAATATGTAACATGGATAAGGGAAAAGAAAAGAAAAGAAAAGAGAAAGAAGGAATGAAATCATAACAAAAACGGCCTTCAAAGAAATTGGACAGCAAATACTATGGACCATTCATAGTTAAAAGAAAAGTAGGCCAATCCACTTACCAATTGGAAATCCCGTCCAATTGGAAAATCCACGACATGTTTAACGAAGCCAAATTAAAACCATACACTGAACCAAATCACCCAGGCCAAACCACTCATGGACGCCCACCCCCAGAGATAGTAGGAGAGCAGGAAGAATATGAAGTGGAAGAGTTATTGGACAGTAGAGTATGACATGGAGGTACTCTACAATATTTGGTTAAATGGAAAGGCTATCCAGTCAAGGAAAGCACTTGGGAACCAGCAGAGAACATGACAAATGCATTGGAGAAGGTCAAGGCCTTCCACAATACACACCCAGCCACTCCCAGACCCATCACCTTAAGACACTTCGAGTTTAAACACTACAAAAACTTAACCAAACCACATATACCAAGAAAATTATTTGGATGGGAGGATGGGAAGTTCGAAGCTGATTACCTGGAGAAGTTGGAGAGGAACTGGAGGATATGGAAAGGTGCGAGAGCTCAAGCCAACTCCTTATGATTGTGTGGGTGCAATCCTTAAGGAGGGGGTGATGTTATGATTTATCTTCAATTCTCTTTTCTTTTCTTTTTCTTTTTCATTCCACCTTCACCCATCCATCATTGACACCCATATTAGACGCGCACTTATACTAGCACCTGTCTAGATGCGTGCTTCACTTTATCTTATCTTATCCACCTTGGTCATCTCAGACAACTCTGGGAAGTCCTTGGTTCAATTCCCCCTTCGTCACTTACTTTACTCTTTGTTTTAGTTCATTGTTTGTAATAGTTGTTTCCTTAGCTCTTCAATAGTTTACTCTCACTGTAACTATATGAAAGTTCACTTTTCTCCCTTCTCTTCTCTTCAACGTATTTGGAGCAACACCTGAGAGTTTGTCAGATCATGGTTATTGGTAAACGCAGTGAGCTTTTAACATTCTCCTTATGACAGAACAAGATCATCATCATCTTTACTATCTAATCAATGATCCTATATCTGCTTTGTTGACAGATGTCTTCAATGATTTGTGAGCATATAATTTCAACAGCCAATAGATAAGAAAACTTAGCTAACTTCTACATCAAAGTCACAAAGCTGTTGCTTTGATTTTCTCCTCTCCCCTCCCTCTTGGATCGCCTGATGTTTCTTGAGGTACAAAAGGATGTGCTCCACAGATCAAAGTCCAACTCCAGTATGAATAGCAATATCTTCCTTGGAAAGCAAGGAAGACAACTGTAGGATGTGGCCTGGACATTGGGTGAAATCTTCTTGCCACCTGTCATTGTTGTAGTTGTTGGAGGTGTTCTGTGACTGTGTTCCCACATGGTCATAATATCCGAATTGAGCCGAGTAATAGTATTTCCTGAGGAAAGGTATAACTCATTCCAGAGGATGGAATACAGCATCATGGTTAGGACTTGTGCTACTGATACAGTGTAACTACCAAATATGGAGAGTGTGACGTCACGTGTCACAAAACTGCGAACTGTAGCACTACTATTGTACTTCCAACATTTCCGAAATCCCCTCTCTTCTCAATTGGTCTCAATCCCCTATGAAATCTATCTTATTCCGGTTCTAATGGTAGTAATACTGTGTGATTTGAGTCTGTATTTGGTGAGTTATGCTCAAATTTTTTTCTTTATTTTTTTTTCTTCTCGAAATTTCAGGGTCGCCAGCTTCCCTGAAAAGGACAATAACCGCCACGAAATTTAAATGCTGTAGCTGTACGTTTGAAGGTAGCTACTCTTTAGCCTTCTCATGGGGCTATTTCTCATTATGCAGGGTCGCCAGTGGAGTCCAGAAGTCACATTATTCATCATCTGGGGTTCTACGGTCGCTCATATGAATGCATAACTCCGACTCCATATCTATTTCCGAGGTTTATCCGGGACAATATATAAGTAACATGTCAAATCTACGTTTCTCATCTACTACAACCATCTACTAGGAATGCTCGCCAACGCACGAAATTTCAATTTGGTTACACGTTTGCAAACTAGGTGTCTTGCGACTATGGCTAATGGTCCACCTATACAGGGACGGAGAGCCCCAAGAGAGGAGGGATCAATATCCGCTATTTTTACTTCCTTGACAGGGGAGGAAGCGCCAGTACTGCCTGATCGTTTCGCGGATCTAAAGAAGAGCCTATGGAAAGATAACTTTGTTGAAAGCTGGAGGCAAGTGTTGATCGAGGCGGAGAGGATGGTGGAACAAATAGCAGAACGGGGCAACACTGTGAGTGTTATCAGATGGTGATTTATTCTTTTTTACTCACTCGCTATGAAAATTCAAAATGCTGAAAGATGATCCCACGGGTATCCTTCGAAGAATTGAAGAACGGACTTGCTGCTGACCAAATATCCGCCATCAAGGAAGTTGGGACTGTCGTGGTAAAAGATGGTATCCCCAGGGAAGTAAGTAATTGGAACGATCTGCCCTTTATTTCTTCGTGCTTATGTTTATCTAGGAAGCTTTGGCTTGGAAAGCAGCTATACGAGAATATGCTGCTCGCAACAAGGACCAAGTCAAAGGTACTCACGTTTCAATATCCTCTCGACAAACTTCTTACCTCTCGTATATTAACTCAGGCTTCCCCGAAGACAACATTCAAGTTTTTGAACTGTACAACTCGAAATCGCAAATCTCCGCCCGGACACATCCTATTGCCATGCAGACACAAAAGGCCCTGCTTTCCCTCTGGCACAAGACCGACCCTTTATCTGATATCGACCTCACTATTCCACTGTCATACTTTGACAGACTACGCATCCGCCAGCCTGGGGACAATAAATTCACCCTAGGACCACACACCGACATAGGATCCGTAGAACTGTGGGAAGATCCTGGTCTCCGGATTTGCTTCAGTTCAATTCTCCAGGGCGGAAGCGCCTGGAAGCTTCACGACCCCTTTGATGCGTCCCCAAGAGTCAGTCCCAGGCAAGTATCGTATAATGTATCGTAAGTATATCCAATACGCAATTCAGAAAACCGAAACCACTACTCACAAATTTTATTAATCCAGCAACAAATGCTCCATTTTCCGATGCTGGCAAGGCTGGACGTCAATGTCTAGTACAGGACCCAACGAAGGGACTTTGAAAGTGTTCCCTAACGTTAAACTTTCAACCGCTTACATGATCCTTCGTCCATTCTTCCGACCGAAGCCTGGCTGCGCTGGTTCCTTGAAGTTTGACGATTGGGAACCAGACCTGGACACGCCCACCTTCCCTGGCAGCGCAATCGGGAATACCCAGGAGCTGAACGAGAAAACCCATCCTCACCTCGATCTCGCGCGAACAATGATCTCTATTCCTCGTGTCGAGCCAGGAGATCAAGTGTTTTGTGAGTCAATCCTGTTTACCGTTATCGGTAGATTAATGCAGGCTTTGTATCTCGTCAAGGGCACTGTGATGTTATTCACGCAGTTGAGTCGCAACATAAAGGCACGACTGATTCATCCGTGTTGTACATCCCAGCAGTCCCACTGACACTAAACAAGTGAGTCTCTACATCCACCTAATTGAAGAAAAAGAAAGTACTCACACATGTTTCAGCGCAAGTTACCTACACGACCAGCGTTTGAACTTCGAGGCTGGTTTACCTGCACCGTAAGTAGGAACTATCCGCATCCTAATAATGCTCCCACTCATCGTTTCGTCTATTCCTGGCTAAAAGTGACTTCCCTGGGGGCAAAGGCGAATCGCAATGCATAGGGCGAGCAATAGCAGACGATGTCAAGAGCGCCGAAGCACGTCGTATGTTCGGTTTCGAGCCATTAGTAGTATCTCCCACAGGTGGAAATGCTAGCTTTGTTCAGAAAGCGAACCAGTTGCTGGGACTGTAACATTTACCGATAGCTGCGGAGGTTTGGAAATCTCAATGACACATGTGTTGCGGTTCATTCAGCTGTGCTACGGTGTACTCAGATCATATTTCCTCCTTTCTGTTCTCTTCTCTCAACATTTTTTCCCTCTTTCACAACCCCAGGACTGTCACTGTGCTGCGGGTTATTTGAATGAAGATATGTACAATAAATCGCACACCGAGCCTATATTTACAAACCAATATAAAAGCTGTTGTTTTATTCATCCAATCAACTGCTTTCTTCCGAGCGCTGATGCCTAAAGATTAACCATCAACCAATCGGAGACCTCCTTAATGTACGAAAGGTATCATCTATACATATATATACGAAACGTTTTCCTCTTAAACAGGGTTACATGCTTGACGTTTCCTTTTTTTTTAGAAGCACAGATGTCAAACTATGAGGTATTGCAGTGCAGACTTTCCAGACCAGTGCATGTGCATGTGGGTAGGCATCTTCTCTCTTTTCTTCGCCTGACTGCGGTTGCTAGATTGGCTTGCCGGAGAACCGGGAATGTCGTTTACCTGACATTGCACAGTCGAGTTGTGGGAATGTCCGAGTGGCTTTGGCTTAGTGTTTAGTCATTACTATCACCTCGAAAAGTGGACACTCCTGAATACAGCTTTTAGTCAAATCGGGTTCGAGGGATTGTCCCGAGACGCGTACTACGCGTCTGAGCACTGGCAATTATATAGTAAGGTCGAGAATTTGAAAACCGAAATGAACCGATGTCGGTGATGAAAAGGTTTATGAAGGCGAACGCATGAGGCGCATTAATTAATCAAAATCCTTCCCTGTAAATCCTTAACCCTGACGGGCCCTGTTATGCGCGGGGAGACTGGCACCAACACGCATGCCCCGCTGGTTCGGGCCTTAGACCTAGATATTTCCGAACCTCCGCAACCCAACTGAAGGAAATGTCACGTAGTGGGGATGCTGCGCATACCTCCTTAGGAATAAGGCACCCGAACCTGATCACCAATAGTTTACGCTCACGGAAATAATGTCCCACCAGAAAGATATGTCCACGGGGACATGCGCATCAATAACCTACTGCGGAAACGGAAAAAAAAAAAAAAAGAAAAAAGAAAAAAGAAAACACAGTTCGTTGATACCAAGCTGTGTACAAGTGTCATACAACCAGGTACAGGTGAATTAGTTTTAAAGGTCAAGACCAAGGTTGAGTTTAGATGGTCAAAGTCACCTTGTTCCTTCTCGCGGTCCTCTTTCTCTGGTTCCTGTCTGTCTGTTGGTTGGTTATAAAGAAAAATGTCATCGAATACTACTAGCGTCACGGTCGATGCTGGTAAGATTTTTGAACCTGAATGAAACGCTACGCGTTACGCTTCAAAGTCTCTAAATGTTGCTTGTGCAGATCCAGCTGCACGATCTCCTTACGGGTACGTCCCAACGCGGAGCATCGCCATCTTATTCGTCGTCCTATTCTCCATCTCAACTGGTAAGCATAACCCAACTTTATGAAAACAACTGACCATGACTTATTATGAACAGTCGTACATATTGCCCAATCTTTAAAATTCAGACAATGGTGGTTACTCCCTACTCTCTGCCTAGCTGGGGCAGGCGAGATCCTCGGCTGGTCAGGCCGCCTTTGGAGCAGCATCAACCCACCAAACGGGGACGCATTCCTTACCCAGTAGGTCACACTTCCTTGTCCCTCGCCTTCGTGATACTGCGGGAGAGCATAGACCCTGACCCCACTTGCAGGATCTGCGCAACAATATTAGCACCAACGCCCATGGTAGCTGCAAACTTTGTCATCCTAGGCCACATTATCAGCCGGCTTGGTACAGCATACAGTCGTCTGACAGCCAAGTGGTGTAAGTGACATAAAACGTTCAGCAACCTTGCAGCTCGAATTAACATCTATACTTGCATAGATATTATTGTTTTTTGTAGCTTCGTATGTCTCCGAAACGAGATATCTGAAGCCAGTATCAATGAATAACATGTTTTTTTCCGTTTATCCCAGGATGTGATCGCATTGATTATTCAAGGAACGGGTGGAGGTCTGGCATCAACAGCTTCCAGCGACGAAGACTCAAAAACGGTAATCCACCTGTGCCCTACTTAACCATGGACTATCCCAAGCTGACATATCAACAGGGAGGTAACATCATGCTTGGCGGCATTGTTTTCCAGCTGGGTGAGTCTGTTTCCAGCGCCCTCTGTCATGACTATTGGGTTGGTTCTCACATCCCAATCTACCAGTCTCTATAACTGTCTACGTCATGCTGGGCGCAGAATACTTCTTTCGTTACCTGAACGACAAGCCAATTCGCGTTGATGAGCTCAAGGTATATGAAGGAGGCACAAAAGGACTAACCCTCCGTCTTCGCGTCATGGTGCTTGGGCTGGCTTTGAGTTCGTTATTTTTGTACATTCGGTGGGCATCCGTTTCGTTTGCTTCGTTACCTACCTTTATTTACTGGCTTCCCAAGTGCTGTGTATCGAACAATTGAGCTGGCGAACGGGTGGAATGGGAAAGTTATCACCACCGAGGTATATTTCAGTGAGTCTTATTTGTTCCTTTCAACAAAAGTCAGTGGGAGAGACTAAAGCTTGGATAGACATATTCGACGGAGCGATGATTGTACTTGCAATGTACACGATGAATATTGTACACCCAGGCGTGTTCCTAGCACCTGAGGAGTGTGATATCGAGCTGCCACATCTCAGTGCTCGAAGGATATAGTGGAAACATGGAATTCCCTAAATCGCTGTCTTTATATCCAAACATCAGACGATTTTGACACGTCGGACTCTTTTGATAACTTACTTAGGTACATGGATATTGTAGCACTACACCAAGATACGACTTGATCACCTTTACCAACTTGAAAACAAGGAGGAAAACAAGGAGTGGGAAAAAGAGCTTTCACTGTCACGCACATGATTTATACCGTCTCATTGGGGGTTATCATAAAACACAACCTAGACAAGATATCAGGTAGGGATACAACTGATGACGGCACAACCTCTACAAGAGGAGCCAAGACAAAGGGAAAGTGAAGAGAAACCAAGGAAGCAGTCGCTAGTGCTCAAGCTCTGCAGCACGTCCAACATCCATTCATTATATCAGAGTACCAGCCTCTCGGACATGGCCGTCTGTGGAGATGGCAGGAAGAATAGCGGATGCAAGTATCGCTCGTCTCGTGTACAACTGATTCGACTATGGGGTATTCGACGACAGTCGTTTCGACAAAAACGGCTTGCGTAGCTGTGATGACAGTGGTGAGGATAGTAAGAAGTGGTCCCAGTTTCATCGTGTGGACGACCTTGAATACAGAAGAGAGAAAGGGGTGGGTAAAGTTAGGTTTATTGCGCAGAGGGGATGTGTAAGGTTATGCTTACCTGCTTATCAACCAGGAAGAGCTTTTAGTATGTAGTTGATGTCGGTGTTGCGTTATCGAAGAGCCTCCCCTAAAAGCAAGTAGCAGTCGGTTCCTACTAGTATTCTTCTATAAAGTGACGGTATGAGCATACGGCTATGCAGAGGTAGAACCAACGCTGTCACCTTATAGAGTACTGGAAAGAAAACGCGTGAGTTTGAGAACAGTTGAACTTGCTCCTTTTATCCCTTGTCCGTATCGGAACTAATCTCGCCATGCTTCTCCATTCCGAGCATCACCGAGGGCAAGGAGGGAAGTTACGTCATGGCCACAGCATTCTTGAGGCCTCGAGGCGCGTTGACCACAGTATTCCCCTTTTTTTGTGCCCTTGCTTTGACAAACTTGAACACTTCATTGTTTCAAATTGGGAAGGCGATATTCGTTCACACTTGCGGACTTCCTGCGTAGTGGAGAGTTATCCTGCCCTTTTTTTGACGACTTCTTTATGTGATTCTTCCATATGGCCACATGTCAGCGTGTTCGAATTTGCGACTGAGAAAGCATCACACTCTTTGTCACTATTTCTACCTATTTGTTCTAGAAGCCAATAGCTTCATCTCAATACATGGTTCCAAAAATGATACCTACGTTGATGTTATGCAAACAGTCGTTCCTCGTACCGCCAACTTCTTCACTCGCTTTCTAAACCTGCGCGGTAGCTGGTCTGGTGTACCCTCCAAGTATGTCGATGGCGCACAAACACCTTTGTTTTTGCGGATCCCCCCTTGGTGGGCACGATGGACATGGGCTCTGGTTGCTTGTGACTTGTTCATGACGTGTGCTGTCTTTTCTTTTCGCGATTTTCTCCGGGCTAACGGCATTAAACTGACTCTAGTGGCTCTGCGATTGAACTTACCTGGAATCACTGGTCCCAACTCGTCTCCGACCTAGAAAAAATTGGGACTAAGAATAAAGAAGCCTCTGGAGGCGTTTCTACGCCTACACCCACCACCGGAACCAATTCAGAAGGAGCGAGTTATATTATGCGACCCGCATGGCAGCGGCTCGGTCTCTGCGCGGCGCACCTCACTCTTGGTGTTGGGGTTGCTGCCGCCCTTCTCGTTACACAAGCCCGGTTTGTCCGCACCATCGCTATTCTTCCTCCGGCCACTACCACTACCCCTGCCTCGCAAAGCGGAAGACGGGTGTTTGTTCAATGCGCACACAACTGGCGGAACCACGGAATGACTTTTTCTCTCAGTCGTTGCTCGCTAGAAGAGGGTAGAAATGAGACGGAGATGGTGTTTCGCGTGCTGGGGGAGAGAGGGCATTGGTATGTTGGGCTTCAAGATGCGATCGTGCATGGACACCAGGTTGGGGTGTTACAGGCAAGGAATGCAATACTGGAAGAGTGGCGCCAACAAGGCGAGGGGAAGCTAAAACGTGTTGGGAAGTGGAGTGCAAAAGCCAAGGTGGAGACTAATGGGAAATGGAAAAGTGGGCCTGTAATCAGAAATGTTCAATAACATTTTTTGAATTGTTTTTTCCTTCCTCCCTGGCACTGGTGTCTAATGTTGTTTACACAGTACAATACAGTAACTAGTATTGATTCGACCTTTGGATTAGGATACGCTATCAGCTTCGCAGCCCTAGCTCATCTAGAAACTGAATTCATCAATGCCAGAGTGCTATGCTACTGATAGCCTCTTGGAGCTCTGATATGCACAATGGGACTCAACCAGCTATTACGGGGTTTGATTCTTGAGGGATCCCCTACTTCATCAAATACCCTCAATAAGACTCGATAATCTCCATTCGGTATAGCGCTCTTTGTCAGTGAGAGTCTATCGATGCGTACTGCAGAATAAGGGAAATCACGAGTCGGCATCTATAATTGTCCATCAATAACATGTAATACAGAAGTGAGAAGACTGACTTGGTTTCGTGGAACCCAATAATCCCTGAATACATTTCCAACCGTCTCTACTATTCTATCAACGGGTTCGCTGGGCGAAACTTGGAAATCGTCATCATAGATTTTATTCATCGATGGCCTGAATTTAATATTAGGAGCAACCAGATCAATGAGCAACATGGGTGCGCCAAATCCAAGCCTATGCATACAATTAATTTTGTCAGATATCCATATACTTCTACACATACCGGTAGACCAAGATAGGTGCATCTCCATCGACCATGGTAAAAGCACGACGACCTGTCTGCACCTTCTTGTCCTTGTCAATTAACACAGGCAGAGGGACACCACCAAGCTTCGTCAGATTATCAATAACCTTTATGGACTTGAGGGGCGCATCAAGGCCCATGTACGTTACATGTAAATTCTCGGTTGCACTTTTAATGGTAATAAAACCTGAGAACACAGGAAAGAGCAGAGGATCGAGACCCTTTGGAGGAGAGATGGTTGCAACAATCGTCACAAAATCGTTAGGCAAGAGAGTAAAATTAGTTGGGCTCAGTTCGACGGAGGCTGAATGGGAGTCGAGGGGCACGGGCCCGGTATTGGGGTGAACTCCATTCTAAACTTTTTTCAAGAGCTGTCAATAAATCATTGCGGAAGAGAAATACGTACAGGTTGCATGGTTATAGCGGTTCCAGCATGTACGTGCGAAACATTGTATGCCTGGGGATATGGGCCGGTGTTGTGGACTGTGATCGAGTGCCTAACAAATCATTTACAAGAGTGCGATGAACAAGTAGGATGGTACTCACGATCCTTCGAAGTGATCAGTGTCACCCAGAAGGAGCTCTCCAGGTGTTACGAAGGTCTTGTAGTGGATGGCATTATGAATATTGATCATGCCCGTACCTTGGTGCGTCACAGTCTGCAATAGGGCCCCAGGTGTATGGCTTGACGGAAGGGGTTGACTTGTTGTCTCAAGCCGCGTTCGCATGTCGGTTGCAATAGTGTACCGCTTCTCGATAGCTTGCAATAATAATGCGATACTACCTGCAACTAAAGGAGTTGACATCGATGTCCCTGACATGACACCATATCCTTCCAATGTACGCGGAAAAGTAGAGAGGATATCTGTGCCTGGCGCGCTTACAGCGGGCTGTAGGGACAGATCATATGGAGGACCATAACTTACACCTGGCTGTCAATCCTCATTAGTTTACGCAACAAATAAACAAATGCAACCTTGAGCTAGGATCAACAAGTTCCCCAAATTCGTTCGAATGTCCAACAAGGCCACCCCTCGGAGGGAAGGTAATAGTGATATGAGTTCCCACAGCAAAATTTTCAACGAGCTAGAAATGCGATGTAAAGAAGAGGCGAAGTGATATCATTAAACATACAAATCTGCCATCAGTGGCTGTAATGAAACCTGCATATACCGTGGTGAATGGCAAGGGACTAGCCAGAACCTCCTCTGAACTGACGAGATTGGTGCATTAGCCTATATAATGAGCATATCAAAGAGCCTTACTCATAAATCAGTGCAAATTTACCACTGCTGGCTGCAATATTGTCTAGTTTCTGTTGCTGCGTAGATGAGTTCAGAGAAAACAATGTTTGATCCGACACTCTAGAACGTACCAAAGGGCATGCTCCCACACGAACAACCACTAGGAACGAAGATAAATTGATTGGAAGCGGTTTGCATGCATGGTCAAACACTGCTGCTGCTCGAGTCCACGTTGCAAATACACGGAGCGGTCCAGTTTGGGGGAAAATGTTGTTATTGGCAGGTTGATAAACAATAGGGCCATAGTGAACGCCGTTTATGATGGCCGTTTGGACAAGATTAACATTGCTGTCATAGAAAATTTCAGTAAGGGAATATCGAACTAGGTGGCGGTAAACACTTTTGCACATTTGCGACAGAAATAACGTTTCTGCCTCGCGGAGCACCATTAGCATACCAAGAGCCAACATGTCCCTATTTTATAACTCACAGTGTGCAACAACGGTGATATGATCAATACTCACTGCATTGCCTGCCGAAATTGTCACAATTGTACCAGAAGCTGCAATATCGCTTATAAGTTTGGCAAGTGTTGACCCAGCCCAACCACTTGGTTGTCCAAATGACAAAGTCAAAATATCTTGACGATCTTTAACGCCACGTAAAAGGGCGGAGATTACGGCTATGACGCCAGTTAACATAATTAACACGGATACTAGTAACTAACTTGTATTCACCAGCTTCTGAAAAAGCACCCGTACAACCACCAACTTTGTATGCAGTCAGTGAAGCATCGTATGCTACACCCTTTATATTGAAATCTCCACCAGGTTTTGCCCCGATGATGCCCTAGCATGAAGGTCAAATTAGTAGTTTATTACAAAAATGATGAGAAGTTTACAGCAACGTGTGTTCCATGTCCTAAGGTGTAACGGTTTATAGCCTGAGATATACTTTGGATGTGACTATACAAGCAGAGCTCACCACCACAGGTTTCTAGGGTATATGGACCTGGGTATCTACCGATTAGACCAGTAGTTCAGATTGAGGATTCACTTTGGCTGACCATCATGTTCATCAACGAAATTCCAACCACCAACCACGGTATCTTTTAGCAAGGGGTGAGTATAATCGATTCCTTGAAACGATGCTCAGCAGTGAGGGATGTCAAGATAGACACCCTTACCACTATCAATGCTATGAGCTCGCGACGTGAACTTGAATACCCAACCATAAGCACCAGATAAATAAGACCTACATTCCAATTTTGATGCCCTTTCCTGTAATACCCTTAGCATGGAGCTTATCCGCACCCTACTGACGCGTGTCAGCATTGTGCCAGCAGTAAATATAGATAACGGAATGACAGACAATCATTTCATGCGCGGACAAAGCATTCAAGGGATCGTTTGGTCCAGGGCCCCAGCGTGCCAATGGAATTGACATTTCGCTCCTAGGTCGCACTAGGATTCTCAGAGGCTCAACTCTATGGATACCAGGTGAGTTCTCGATTGCTGCCAGATCCTGTTATATTTTCAAGGCTTAGAAAAACAATCACAATTGCAAAACAGGCCCTTACCCGAGGATCCTAGTAGCGGTAGGTCAGTGACAACAGAATCAAGAAAATCGAAACCCCCCGCATTGTACTAAGTACTAACTTCAACAGTAACGGTCGCTCCCATAAAAAGCTCTTCCGAATTAAACTCTCTGTGGACATGAAACTTGACATTACGTTTCTTCAAGGTTTCATACACGATGGCATGGTGCTGATAGACAATCCCAGTAAATAAGGGCATAACACGGCTAGTACTATACTCACCTTTTGCTCCTTACCGTGACTGCGCTTTTGGAAGAGCTCAGCAGACTTGTCGAACTGGATAAGGTACTTATTTGGGACAACGGTACTGCTAGAACTATTCCAGTTAATGCTTGAGAAGGGAAAATCGTCTGCTACCGCCAAAGCAATGCAAACTTGAATAAGCCAGGAGATATGTAAAGCCTTCATTGTGGAAAATAACTTTGATCCAAAAACGTTGGGATATAGGATTTTATACCCCACCGACTAGACTAGAGTCTGAGGCCGATGAAACTTGTACTGACCTTTTACTGGTATGGTTACCGCTACTGCCAGTAGTACTTCACTTGCAACCCATCTGGACCATTTATGTCGGATACTAGTAGAGGATGTCGGCAATGTTTAGGCAGTGCTGGAGATTGATGGTGAGAAGGGGTGATGACACAGAAGGTAGAATCAGGAACCGGTAAGCAAATGACACTAGTCGATGCTCTTTTTTCCTTGGTTTCAAGTTGCTGCAGGCATGGAACGCAAGTAGTGCCAAGAAGGAAAGGGGAAGCTGTAACGCATTGGCAAATGGAATGCATTGCTCCTCCACTTCTGTCGTGTGTGTGGCGAGGGCAACTTAAGCCTTAAGCATGATGGTATTACTAGCAGTAGCAGTACTGTTGTGAGCTAGATCCGCTGCTTGCGGGTGTCAGAGTGTAAATATATTGATTGCCAGACATGGGCGCCGCTGTCCCGGGCCGCCCACCAGTCACATCAACACAGCCACTTACACTGCGGACGCGAACCAGCAATTATCATGGATCACACATTGGCTCACCGCTCGACATCCTCAACTCAAACATAATTTTCCTTCTTTATGGTCTCAGAATGTCCTCTCAAGACAAGAAACACGATGCAAAGCGCACAGGACGCAAGTCCATAGCCGTTGAAACACTTCGAGTAATCAAAGCCAGTTCATACACCCTCAATGGGATCACTCACGACTTGTCCGCGAGTCTCCAAGCGGCAGAACTCAATACGCAATTCTACGCGGTTAACTCCATACTTCGCGACTGGAAAGCGGCGCAATCACCATCACCATCGCAATCCAAAACTGAGTTCTCCTTCCACGAAATATCCACCCTCCAAGGCGCACGACTCCTCTCCACTGTTTCTCCAACTTCCCGGATCGGTATCCTCAACTTCGCTTCAGCCAAAAAGCCCGGTGGTGGTTTCCTCACAGGCGCACAAGCACAGGAAGAGTCCATCGCCCGGTCATCCACGTTATACCCAACGCTGATATCACAACAAGCCAGACAGTACTATGAGCTACACAAGAAACACCCCCGCGGTGGATTCTACTCCGACTCTATGATCTTTTCTCCTGGTATCGTGGTGTTCCGGGACGATAAGGGTGAGCTGGTGGAGCCACTGAACGTGGACGTGGTGACAAGTCCAGCTGTGAACGCAGGGGTGGTGCGAAAAACGTTGCTAGGACAGTTTGAGCCTGCAGAGACTGAGGAGAAAATCGCCAAGGCGATGCGCGAGAGGATGGGGCGGATCCTATACCTATTCGAGCAGCAGGGAGTGAAGAATGTGGTTTTAGGCAGCTTCGGAACAGGCGTGTTCAAAAACAAGGTTGATTTGGTCGGGAGGGTGTGGGCGGAGTATTTATCTATCCCCGGTGCGAGGTTCGAAAAGTCGTTTGAAAGAGTAGTGTTTGCTATTCTCGGGGAGGAGACATTTAGAGATTTCCAGGCGGCGTATCAGGTTGTTGTGAATAAAGTTCCTACTTCTGGGTGACAAGTATAAGGTTGATTTCAATGGGTATCTCGTGTGCAACGTTCTGAACATAGTGGAAGCAACCTGACGCGCATACACAGTGAGATCGAATAAAAAACTTACTTTGGTATTGAACTAAGAACAAACAATAATGCATGCTCCTGACATAAAACTTAGGGCCATGACTATATAATATAATATTGAATCATCTAACTTAGCTGTCTGTTGTAGTTATAGCACTGCTTTTTAGAGCTCGCATTGTTCTGGTTCCTGGGCTGCTAATGTATTCCATTCTGACTCTTTGTTATCCTCACCATTCATGTCCTACTGGGTTTAGCCTCGAGCTGCTTTCTGGAAAATTGGCCTGCTGCCACCGTGACATGACCTTCACGAGCAGCACCACTTCGCCAACTTTTTTGGTGCCTTGATACGCACAATAGGACTCAACCAGCTCTCACAATCCCCAAGCCGTGAGGGATCCCCCGTTACACGCAAAGCCCTCAACAAGACTCGATAATCCCCATTCGGTATGGCTTTCTTGTTGGAGAACTTGTCAATGGCTACTACCTCGTCCTTGAAACCCCCAACACTGCGATCCTAGAAATGACAATCAACAACTTGGAGTGATAATACAAAAGGTGAGAAACCAACATCAAGCGGGCGATTTCGTTGGACCCACGATCTCGTCTCTATATTTCCGACTGTCTTCATTCCTGTGCATCTAATGCTAGGGTTGTCTGTTGGGAAATCATCATAACTGCTCTCCAACGATGGCTGGAGGTCAATGTGAGCATCCACTAAATCAACGAGTAACTTGGCCGTGCCAAATGCGAGCCTTAAAAAAAGTATTGGGTTAATCAAAAATAAACCACTCAAGATGCTTTGACAACCTACTGGAATACCAGAGTGGGTATATCTCCATTAAGCAAAGTATATTCAGCTGGGCGTTCCTGAACTCTGTTATCCTTGTTTACTATGGCAGGCAAGGGGAATTTCTCAAAGGTACCAATCATATTGTCAATGATTGGCTTTTCTTTGAGTGACGCAGCAAGACTCATGTACGTTACATGGAGAGTCTCGACTTTACCATTCTCAGCTTTACCCTCTACTTTGATGAAACCTGAGAACACTGGGAAAGTAGTCTGACTGAGACCCTTTGGAAGGGAGATAGTTGCGAGGACCGTGGTATGACCTCCGGTTGGGAGATCAAAAGTAGGTGGTACCAGATCGACGTACTTGGAGGCTGAAGGACTACCGAGGGGGACCGGACCAAGTTTGGGCAGGATCCCATTCTAGAATTATCCTCAAGGTTTATTTGGAGATGATCATTCAACAAAAATACGCACAGGCTCGACGGTCAAAGCAGTTCCTGCGGGTATGTGCGAAACCTTATATGTCTGGGGATCCGGGCCCATATTATAGATGGTGATTATATGTCTACAAAAAAAGAGGGTAACAAACACAAATAATCCAGAGCATGATGATACTTACTTTCCATTGAAGTGAGTAGTATCATTAAGAAGAAGCTCTCCAGGTATTACAACGGTTTTGTAGTTGATGGCATTATAAATATTGATCATGCCCGCACCTTGCTTCGTTGCAGTTTGCCAAAGGGGACCATGGCTGCGGCTTGATTGAATGAGCTGTGCTGTAGTCTGAAGTCGAGCTCGGATGTCATTTTTGACCATTGCAGGAGTCCGGCCTTGCTTGATAGCATCCAACAACAATGCAACACTACCCGCAACAAAGGAAGCAGCCATTGACGTCCCCGAGAGTACGCAATATCTCCCCAATTCCATTGGCCACGTTGAGGCAATGTGAGTACCAGGTGCAGCGAGGGATGGCCCAAGGAACATATCGTAGGCGGGGCCATAACTACCACCAGCGTCAATCCTTTCTGATTCATGCAATGTATAAACAAAGGAAACAAAAACCTTGAGAAACGAGAGATAAGCCCCCTTTGTGGATTCTGGAGGAGAACAGGCTTATTGCTTCTCTTGAACATGACTGTAATTCCATTTTTTTTGTCTTTGAGTTGTCGAACGAGCTAGAAATGTCCTGCTTTTCGAAAAGACCAAATTTCAAACATCAAGCACCTTACGAATTTACCATCAGCGGCTAGAATAAGGCCTGCATCGTAGTCTCCGAGATCTGCGAGGTCCAATCCACGACCATCACTTTGAAGAAGATAGGTAAGTGATGCAACTTGGGTAACGGAGAAGCTCTTACTCGTATATCAGTGCAAACTTTCCTCCCTTGGCTGCAACGTTACCTAGTTTCTGTCTCTAATCGAAAGAGCTCAGGGCGACTGATTCTCCACTCAGAACACAAAAACTCACAACCGGGCATGTACCCATACGGATAATAACCAGGTATTCAGATAACGAGGGTGTGCCATCCGGAAGTCGGTGGCATGCATCATCAGCCACATTGGTATCAGTTGATGTCGCAAATATAGGAAGCGGTTTTTCGACATGTAGAGGGTGGCCACTTTTCGTCATATATAAAATTGCCTTTTGCCCGCGCTGGACATCACTTTTGTCCCTTACAAGAGCAGTTAGCATTGGAATCACATTGCTGGGGTGGGACAGAGGAATTAAGCAAATAATTATGGAATGAAGTGGTACTACATACGTTTCCACACTTGCAACAGATATTACATTTTTTCCACTTCCACCAAGTGGACTGGAGGCGTACCATGAGCCAGCCGATCCCTAATAGTATTTTTACGATGGGCCACAGCGATAATATGTTCCAATACTTACGCTGTTCCCTGCTGCCGTAATCACAACTACATTCTTAGATGCAACGCGTTTTGCAACACGAGAAAGTGCCGACTCAGTCCAGCCTTTAATTTGCCCACCAGCCAAAACCAAGATATCTTGACCATCCTTTTCACCGCGCAAAAATGCTTTGGCTATAGCTATAACAACAACCGTTAACACGATTTGATATAGACAATGGGTTCCGGATTCACCATCTTCAGACGGTATTCCTTTACAACCACCAACTCTGTATGCATTCAGGGAGGCTTCGTACGCCACGCCTTTGAGTGTGATTTTGGATTTTTCGTTACTTTCTGCGCCAATGATGCCCTAGCATGAACGTCAAGGAAGTAATATGTTACCAAATGATATAAACGCACGGCAACGTGTGTTCCATGTCCTGAGATGAGAGTAGTCATGAAGGAGATCACTGAGAGAGGACAGGGAACTTACCAGAGCATTTGTCATGGGGATCCGGACCAGGGACAGGATTATTAAAACCTAAATATGATCATATCCCATTGATTAGACTAATTGCAGATTAGAACTTGTTTGGGCTAACCATCATAAGCATCACCAACAAAATCCCAACCACCAACTACTTTATGTCCCGGACCAAACCCACCACCAAGCGAAGGATGTTTATAATCGATTCCTGCAGAAGAGTGATGAGTGCGGGAAAAAATGTCAAATAGCAGACAAGTCTACCTGTATCGATGCTACAACAACCAAGGACTCGAACCTTATATCGTTACTTTATCAGGTGCAAAGCGGAACCTACATCCCGATTTTGATGCCATTTCCTGTGATCTTATCAGCATGTAGCTTATCCACTCCCTACTCGCGTCTGTCAACTATATTAAATAAACCAATGGAATGACGGACGATCATTTCATGGGCCAATATTACACCGAAGGGATCTTTCGGGTCGGGGGTGGGCGGCTCTTCTCTCGGCATGAAATGGGAGGGCTTTAGGGCTTCCACGTATCGGATGCCAGACATATTGGCCGCCATATCCTGTGTTATATAAAGTCCAGGATCCCAGAAGTTGCAATGTACTCACTCTTTTCTCCTTACCACTCTGCTTATGGAAGAGCTTAGCTGTTTCATTAAGCTCAACAATGAACACATTTTGAGCCATGGGAAAGTTGGTAGTCCGGTTAATACTTGGCAGAGGAACAGTATGAGCAATTGCTAGAGGAGCACAAAAAAGCCCTAGGCCTAGATAACGAAAGAGCCTCATCGTGAAGGAAAAGTTTTTGATGCTAGGTTATTGTGATTTATATCCTACTAACGAAATGTCCAATGAACCTGTACAGTTGCACATGCTGCTGCTTAATCTGAGGCTGTGGAGGATGGGTACAGTGTGATGACGACCAGGAGAGACATTGTAACGCTAATAGCCGACCTTTGAGATCCTGATTTCGCTGAAGAAAGTACAAGCTGCTCATGATAAGATCTCGATGTTCAATTATACACTGCTTGAACTCGGACAAGTAAAACAACAGACTTGCCCGATGAGTTTTCGCGTCGCTTCTATTCCCTGATTATTACAGCCTGCGCAAATCTGGATATGTAATGCAAAATGCTGATAGCCGGCTCGAGTCTGCCAAGACCAAGGCGGCCATCCATGCGGTGTACAGACAGATAGGGAGACAAATGTATATAATGTACTTCTTCAAAAGGGGAGCCCATGAGTGTGATGTTGGGCGGCTTCGGCCGCGGCTGTAGACCTGATTGGGAAGTGTGGTGTTCATGGAAAGTCATCGATTGGCTGGTATGGGATCCAAGGCGGTGCATCAGGTGATTGTAAATAGTGCTCCTGCAGCAGGATGGTCGCTCGGGTCCAAGCAAGCACACGCGCACACGAAACAGCGTAATTCAAATTTTTACTCTTACCTTATGAACTTCCCATTTAGCATCACCCTCACACCACGTGCAGTCATTCATGGCGCCGCTCGTTGAAACGTTGAAGATCAATCCTGGAAGACATTACATTTTAATTTGAGTGCTTCTTCCCTGGACCAGTTTATCTTGAACGTTCCCGAATCCCGCCCCCCCCCCCACGCGTCTGATATGCCCGCCTCGTGGAGGTGCTGAAAAAGTAATACCAACATAATTTTGCGATGCCCCAAGACCAAGTGTAGTAATCCCTTATCCAAAGGATATAAGAATACAATTGTCATTCGAACTTGAAGGTATCGATGAGACGTATAAATAGCTCAACCCTGGTGGGTTCTGCACAGCTGCCCCATGATGCAGTTTGGAACTGGGAATTAATCAGAACAGGCTTCGAGTTGGAATTCGACTGTACACGTGAAGACCACACGGCGAGATGAATTTAGCCTCTGTGCTGCGGAAAGAGTAAGAGGAAGGAGACCTCTGCAATGGGTGTCCGAGTCGTGTCCGCTGTGTTTGCCGCAAGTTGCCGAAGTTGCCGGTGCACGTGGCGCTGAACGTTGACTTTGTTCTTGTGCGACTGGCATCAGCGAGAGCGCTCGAGGTGTTGAACGAGTTCCCTTTTTCTTGAAATGCAGCGCTTCGCCGGGGGAAACCTGTCTTATACTCTGTTATAAACCACATCAACCACACTTAACCCTTTCACTACCACACGCGACCCACTCGGACTTATCATGACCAACAATGGTTTGTGCCCATGTGCGACCCAAAGTTCCACGCGACGAAGGTCTTTATCCAGGCATCCAAAGTACTATATCAACGGCGCAGACCTTCATTTAATTGTGAGCTCTCATAGTATCCCTCGTATCTATAGCGTGCATTTGCTAAACGAACATCCTAACTCCTTCTCCGTTCATCACATCCTTTGTGGCCTACCCATCGCGTACCATCTATCATCTACCATTCATCAAGGTTGGCAACTACCTGTTCAGGGTACACAGCTCTTTCTTCGACCGAGACGCGACGCGGTTTTTCCCGGCATCCAAATGCCCACATGAACATCAAAAAGGGGACTCGGATGCGACAGCCATCATAATCAACGATGTAGATTCTACGAGATTTGAGAAATTCCTCTGGGTATTTTACAATCCGTACGTTCTCCACCTACAACCACTGTACAAGAAACCAACCTCTTCAGGACATACTCCTTACATGACGCCCGCGTCGAAGACTGGTCCGACATCCTCATGCTGGCCCACACATGGGGCTTTGTCGAAGTCAAGCAAGTCGCCTTACGTGAACTACACAAGCTCAACATGTATCCCGTCGAGCGCATCGCGCTCTACCACACATGCGATGTCGGCCCAAAATACCTCATCCCTCTCTACGAATACTTGTGTATTCGCCCAATGTTTCCCTCGCAAGAGGAAGCGGAACGTATGGGATTGTTGGCAGTGATTAAGCTTCTTGCCGTGCGCGAGAAAGTGCGCACATTGGAACACTTCCCCACCCCCACAAGTCCGGACCCCACATCCTATGGCCCACACTTCGTTCGAGAAGATGTCATCGAAATAGTCGCCAAGGAGTTTGAGTTCCCAGTTCCCAGCCTCGAAGACATGCCCAGTCTTCCTCCATCAGGTGTTTGCCATATTTCCCTTTTTATTCCATCGACCTTGTGCTGATGTATGCGTAGACCCTTCTGAAGGTAGCACCTCTGAAGCAGACAGCATCCGTCGTTCTTCCAGAGATACAAACAGAGTGGGTACTAGTAGAGGACCCATCCTCAATTGCAGTGGACGAACAACTTCACACAAAGAACGTCGTTCTAATTGGAGGACTAGAATCTCTAGAATTTGAACCAGAGCCAATGGATGGCAGTAGTTATAGTGGAGAACAGGAAGGTTTTGCACGTTCCTCGTGTGTAGGTCCAGCAGCAGTCGGAGGTTCGTACGCACTTCGTGTTCAGTTGTATCCCTTTTCTTTATTTGTCATTTTGTCTTGTTATGTACGAAGTAGAAAAAGCTCTCTTTGGTCTCCGGGCAGGCAATCGATGGAAACCCAAGCGTGGCGGATTTGCAAAAGCGTTATCGAAGGTGCGCAAGATTGGTCAAGGGCGACGGATGCTCGGGTGTATGGCGGGCGACATATATATGTCTTGACCATTTTGCGTTGTAGTGCGGTGCATGTGACAATCCGGAGGATGTTAACGCTTTTATTTTCTTGGGACTATATATTAACACATGTAATTTTGTTCTACTACGAATCTACATTTCTTATATCATCTATATTCTGGAAAAAGCAAAATGGGCGGTGATTTATATGTATTCATAGGGGAAAAACGCTCTCTTGCTGACGCTTAAACGCCAACAATGTGTGAAATGAAGACATGTGATAGAGGTCGTGATGAGAACGTTAGGTTGATCGAGTAGTAAGGCAAATAGAAGGGAAGGAATCTGCGAGTGGTCAACATTCACATTCGACGACCTCCCGGAGGAGCCATCATAGACCCCACCAAGACAAACTGCTCATACGAGAGATGTAGATACATAAAGTACACACAACATAGTAACAGACAATGGACAATTTCTATTCGAAAAAAAAAATCTGCAAGTGGTTACCCAGTGCAGTTCCTACTCACATTCCTTCCATGGCCGTTACACGAATAACCAAAAAATTGGGAAACAATATAGAACTAAATGATGCATCCAGGGTATGAAGCTATTTGAAATGCTGCCATTCAGACCTCCCCATCTCAGGGACAGGTTAATGATCAGAATACCGGCTCGAAGCAGAGATGTTTATGGCCGGCCCAAGCCTGAGCCTGGTGATCATCGTTGCACTTTATTCGGAAGAAGGTTAGTGGTTAATCAGCAATCGTCCTCGATACAAACAAAATGATTAGCTCACATATACAGTAGATTTGCATCTACGAAAATTCTTGTTTGATTTTTCAAACTTTGTACTGCAGCAGAATTGACATCACCTTGGGCACTGCTTGAATATAGGACCATCTTTCTCTTGGAGTTGTTCACAACCAGGGAACCCGCATTGTAAGAGCTTGCTGTCCTGGGCTCTTTTGATAAGCTTGGTGATCATGATAGTTCTCCTATGAGACGATTAAACGCAGTGGATATGAGCATAGCAAGTGCGGCCATACTCGTCATGCTCCAAATATTTAACCAACAGGTCGCATGATTCTTCAATATGCAAACCGGTGCCTCTGAACAGGTCGTGCCAGGAGTTTGCTTTGTGGATCAGGAGTTGCCTATCTTGGTCCGTGAAGTCGCGCCCTCCTTCATATACTATCAGAGTTAATAGGAATTGACAGGCCGCGCCGAGCTCATCATAATTGAAGTTTTCGCCATTATCTGGCGCTTCTATTATACGCCTTGCTTGGAGATCGACTAGTCCCTGTGCCTCTGGCAGGCGCGAGAATCGCACAAAGTAAGGACTATGATGAAACATATATCATGTTAAGAGAGATACCAATGGATGCATTTGAACGAGTCAGAAAGACGCACGTATTAGTTACATTATTGAGAAAGGTCATCGCAATATTCACAGGTCCCTCACTTATCCGATACTTGTTCACCAATTGCGGAAGGTAGCTCGCAGCGATTTCGCTTTTCGTGAGGAGGTCCATGATAATCAAAATTCCCAACTTTCCACTTAAGAAAGAGCGGCAAAGCTCACCAGAAAACTGAATCTTGGTGTTCTTTGGGTGCACTTTGAAGGTGGTATAGCTACATTTATCATCCTATTAGGCAGTCAACTTGAGCAGGGTTTGCTCTAGGTACTACCTCTAATATCAGTGCACGGTATCGGTCGGTATCTGGGATATCTTCGTTGGCCTCTTCAAGTCCAGCGCAGCGTGCAAGTGAGTTGGTAGTCACTTCACGTTGCATGTTTGTTTCAATGGCTCCCGAGGAGTTTTGTATCCGGGGCCTTAGTGTTCTTCGATTGGGAGCTGTGAATGAGCCGAAGTAGTTTATGAGGTTATGTACAAATAAACAAACCAAATGCTCACAAACATTGTCATGTGGGTGGGTGTTATTTACTCTTTTTCTTTTCTTTACATCACAAACTCAATATCGCTATATGCGCTACATTGTAATACTACCCCTCTATACAGAATACAGCGTACCTGAAGAGCCCCTCGTGCTACAAATAAGAGTTGCTCACCAGGCGTGAATGAGATAAATGTCTGGCTAACCCTGGTTTAGTACTGAATTACTTTATTTCCAGGTACACCACATTCGAATTCCAGTTTCAATCAACTGTGACATGAATGAATAGATAAGCCCTCCTAGTTTGTTCGATTTAATTGCTTCATGACATAGCAAGGCATCCTCAGAGCAGGCTACAATGAATGATATTGACAATGGGCCGGAGTGAGCTCGAGGATGCGATGACAAAGTTACAAGCAATTATATCAGGGGATCCTATAATGATTCCTAAGTTATCATTCAGTTATTTATACTACATCCGTAAATGCAGGTGATCGTCGCTCCCTTTCATTGCGACTTGATCCTTAACCAAGTCGCATGAAACCGTGGCCGATTGCCAACCACTCCTGCTTTCATGCTTTTGTGGTCATCAAATATTGCCGAGAGCATGTTCATTTGGCAGCTATGCACCTTGCTTTGAGACATGTCGTTCGCCACAAACGTGTGGCTTGTGATCAAATCTTCACTGGCAGATTTGGCATGTTGGTGGCGGTTCTGAAGTTCTGGCCTGTGAGTAATCGATCCCGTCTACTTCGGTTAGAAGCTCCACAGCATCATCTGGGTCCGTACTAGTGAAAGATTTACCGTGACAACAGCTGCAGGCCACCCTCCGAAAAGTTTGAACCTCCCTTCAGGGCAGTCATATCCAACCTCATTGTCAGGTTCGACTGCCAACAATACCCCTTTTGTATTGTTTATACATGTTATAGCCACAGCGGCATCCCCTTCATTGTGCCACTCAACTTGAACTTGCAAGAACAAACCGAAGGTGAAAAAACGCGACCCCGCATTTTCATTAAAAACAAACTCCAAACGAGTTACGTTAACTTAAACCAGGTATCCCTTCATCATTGAGGCCACGGTCATGAATGAAAACTTACTTTGAAAATCCATCCCTAACAGCCACTCCTTTGAAGGAGAGAACGTGTTATAAACCTTTCTCTACTTAAGAACTTTGATAATAACTTGTATGCATCGATATTCACCATATTGAATCTGATGACTGACAACCCTAATTTCACTATTAGAACCTACCCATATCTCGTCGAAACTCCTAAGAAAGCTGGCCCGACAAAGACAAGGGAAGTCGAGATGGAAGCCAAAGAAATCCGTAAATCATGTAAGGCGGAACTCCGCAGTGTGCTCCTGTGTGCTAAAGACGATTTCGTGGACCATCTCCTTCGACCGCCTAAGGAAGAGGCATCCTCCTGGGACAGCATTTTTGAAGAGGTTACGAGATCTCACTATAGTAGAAGCAAGCACCGCTGGAAGAGCTTTCCAACTTTGACAAAGAATACGAAGGAACGTCAATACTATCAGCCATTCGTTAAGCTTGCAAACGATGTAAACAAACGATGCGAGTCAACTCAGACGAAACAAGACGCTCTTAAGGGTGTTTGGATGGACACCCATTCTATTTCACCTCAGGAACGGGGCGACAGCAAATCAAGAATCCAACCAGACATAGTCCACGTTGCGTCTGCTGAACACTTCAAGAAAGCGACGAAAGATATCTACCAGACACATAATGATCATGATAAGAAGGTGACTATGTAGTGACGTTCTCTAAACAACCAACCTCAGTTTGCATTTTGCAGATAGCGAAGAAGAAATTGACCAGCAGCCTCAAATTTTGGTGGCAGCAAATACACGTTCTTGTTGAAATCAAGAGGAAACAACCATCGAAGAAAAAGCTCCAGAAACACATTTTGCAGCTTTGCTGCTACATGCGGCAGATGTTTCAAGAACAACTAGACCGGCGATTTATCATTAGCTTACTTCTTTGTGGGGATGAGTTGTTCCTATGGCTCCTTGACCGAACAGGCCTAATTGGAACGCAAGTTTCAATCAATATCCATGAGGTGCGTGCAAAGTCATACCGCATTTCTGCTGTTTCTCACTTACTACTAGGAACCAAAGATGTTTATCCGAGTTCTGACAGCAATATCGCTGCTACCTGCGCACAAACTTGGCTGGGATTCGACTATGAAACTCTATGTTGATGGACAAATTATTCCGTCATATCGCCTACCAGCAGACAAACGTGAAAAGAGCGAATCGGATTTGTTTCGTGATAATTGGGTGATTTCAATGCCGACCGATGACGGAGGGCGGGAAGACTTTCTTACAATACAACTGATTGATGCGTTAGGGGCGCAAATGCTGTGCAGCCGATCCACGGTTGTTTGGGAAGTGATTAAACTCAGTGACTTACCCCAGTTTGTTAACGGGAACATGGGTAGTGACGGAACAGGGGAAACTGACACTAATGGACCAGAGGTACGACAGAGTCACATGAGTTGTAACAACTGACGACAGACATAACCTGCAGATCTATGTATTGAAACAAGCATGGCAACAGGTAGAAGATGGGTGTGAGCCCACCGTACCAGAGGAGCTCACCCGATACGAGGAAGCAAAGTTAAAGAAAAACTTCATCCACTCTGCTGAATGTGTACGGATTGATGGAAAATTAAGTTTCACTTCAAGGGAGCGAAAACTACTCAGACCCGAGGATTTAGATGCTCCTCAGCCAAATGCAGGTAGCATGAGCCTTCGAGATGAACACAATGACCCATTTCGCGTCATGGATCTGCTTAGAGATGCGCTACGATTCTTCAAGTTGTCAGGTAATGTTGTCGGACGAGTCCAAACTCGAGTAGTGATGAAGGGATCTGGGTACCCTCTGACGTATGCTAGCAGTTGTTTGGAAATTGCGACTGTTCTTCGGGATTGCATTAAAAGTGAGTCCTGAAATCCAGACTTATTTCCGATCCTGATCGTGAAGTAGTGCATAAGAAGATGTATATGAATGGCGTTCTCCACCGAGATGTCAGCCTCGGAAATATTATAATCATGAGCAACGGGAAGGGACGACTTATTGACCTGGATCGTGCTAAATATGTGTCCTCCCAGAAACAAGTGCTACAACCTGTGAGCGCAGTTACCATGGACGAAATGGAAGCACTTGGAAGAAACCTTAAGCGCTTAGGATTGAATCCAGATGAGGACATAAGGCGGCTCAGTCTTCAGTACTTCCAAGAAGGAGCGCCCATTTCTGCTTATTATCTAAACGGATTAATTCACAATTTCTTCGATGACAAGACTGTAAGCCTTAGATTGAAAGACCTTGGATGGCCAGATGAGGTACGCATCATTAAGCTGAAAGACATCTCCTCTAACTCTTCAGTAGAAACAACGCGAAGAATATATGCTCCTTCCAGACTTCACGAAGTACAGAGCACGGGACGCCTTCTATCAAACGGTATGCTCCACTATCTATTATGCAGTCTGAAGTTTAACGTAAAGCTCAGGGTACGATACCCTTCATGAGCCATCAAGCACTATCAGGAAGTACTGAACGGAAGAATGAACCCTTCATTCATGACGCATATCATGATATGGAATCTTTTTTTTGGGTTCTTGTTTACGTTTGCGTAACAACACAAGGTCCACTTGGCGGTCGTCGCCCAGAAATGGACGGAAATAAAAAGTTTGCTAACCAAGTCACTGATATGTTCCATCAAGAGATGCAATATCTGGGTAAAACCCGCAAGGACTATATACACCTGGAGGACGCCTTCAAATCACTTCTTTCTTGTTTGCACCCATCTTTTCATGATCTCCAACCGCTCATCGAAAAGTGGAGGGACATTTTATCATTTACCTCTTCAAACAAGGGGCTAGATCGTGATATCATTCACCACCATATGCTGAGGGTTCTCAAGAAGACTATTTCAGAGCTGAAACGCAAAAATCCTGTAGAGACAGACGAGATAGCCAAGAAGAACCGAGCAGTGCGTGAAAAACATTGGACAGATAGACGAAGAATTCCTTGCTACCGAGCTCCACCTTTGGGCGGGTCAACAGGACAACAGCTGTCGGCCGATCGTAGTCTCAATACCCCTCCCAAGTCTCGTGGTGCTCGACGCCGCTTGTCAACGGCGTCACCCTTACCCAAGGCCAAACGCAGGAAGACCAGGCAAAATATTTAGAAGCAAACTCAGGCTGCTATCGCTTGTATTCTGTACTTGAGCAGAGAATGCATGTGATAGTTGTAGGGGGAACAGGTAGCCGGGCGAGGAATGGCTTCATGTCTGTCTTGTATTACTTTAACACTACCTTATTATAATCACTGACTAGCTGTTGCATTTAATCTCAGTACTAACTTCGTAGTTATATTCTCTGACCATCTTGAACTGTTACAAAGCATTATGTCCTCAATCCAACAGATATTTGTTGTAGTCAGTCTGATCAGTCTCAGCAACCAATCGCCGGCCATGAGTCACGGTCTTTCATTGACTGTGTTTCTTAGTGTAGCCTACTAGTCGATCTTTAGATGCAGATCCTTATAAAGCGCACAGGAAAGGCCCCATCCTGTTTGGGTAGCAAGTGCTGCAATGTAGAAACACATTGACAGATATACAGTGGAGTGAATGAGGTCCCGAATGCTGATACGGGCAGCTGGTAACACGCTGATGGCCAACCTCGAGTCGTTTTGCGAGCTATATCGGCCAAGCCCACACTATACAGAATGCGCTTTCTGCTGACGAGTACACGTAGTTACTGAATTGTTGTGGTGCGATCACGGGTGCCGAAAATAATATTCATTCAAGTCATTGGTAGGAATAGGGCTGTAAAACAGGTTATACGGTGTTCCTTGTTGAGAATGCGAAGGTATGCAAATGCACCACACCAGCAAAAATGGAAACTTTGCTTTGCGGATCTCCGCTTGCTTTCATGGTAGCATAATATGCATCATCTATACGTCAGCTGGTCCTGTACAAGACAAAACGAACGAATTTGACTTGACAATAAGACATCAACGAAATGGAGGATCAACGTGAAGGTCAGAGGAAGAATTGGTTATGTAATCAATTGTTCACCATTCAATCTCAGCTTCAGTTGTTGGTGACTCTCATTCGTACCCGTTACCCTCCCCAACGTGGACCTTCCTTTTTGTTTTGGATGTAGGTGTACGGGTATGTGAATGTTATGGCAAAAGCGAATACGAAGTAAAATGAAAAAGTATAAAAGGGAACTGAGGGAACGAAGCCGGAGGGAGTCGTAAAACGGTAATTTTGGAGTCAGTGGCCAGCGCTGGTCCAGTGCTTGATTTTTCGCAGTCATTGTTTCGATTTCCTTCTCTTCATCCATCATTCGCACAGACGCCTACACACGCACCGCCTATTGGCTCTGCTACCCCCTGATCTCACACCAAGTAACACTAATGGAAGATATACGCGCCACTGGCAGCAGGAGCCAGCAATTACGCGAAGGCGCCACTAGCCTCGTCAAAGAGGTCGGAGAGGATCTTAGGCTTATCGTACGTTCTCACGCTCCCTATCTCTTACCCCCACCACATTCATTCATTAACCAAAATGACTGCCGGATTTGCTTGGTTACTGTAGGAGGGAATGATCCACATGTTAAATAAATCGCGGGAGCCAACGCCCCGCGACAGGGAGCTGCGCATGCGGCTGATGGATCTGATGGATCAGTATCACGAGTATCTCAGTCCGCTGCAGAGGCATGTATTAAAGACAATGAAGAAACGGAGTGGAAAAGAGGAAGAAGTAAGGGAAGAGGAAGACGGAATGGACGAGATGGATCAGATGGATCAGAGCGTTGCGGGTGAGTTTGAGGAGAGGCTGGTACTTGCATCGGAGGACGAAGAGGAAGGTGTATATGAAGGTAATATCCAGCACTGGGATGTCCTTGGCATTTGCTAGGCTGACACGCATAATACTATATGAAGTTCAACAGGAGGAACTTGAGGAAGGGGAGTGGATGGAGGAGGACGAAGACATCGAATACAAGGACCAAAGGATAAGCGTTATGAGTGAGCAAACTAGTTGACACGGCGTGCATGAAAGGGAGTATTTCCCGTCACGAACGGCCTACTTATTTAGGATCCGGCAAGCAGGATTGATCTGATGGAATTAATTATACATGTGCAGTACTCGAGGCTCGAGCAGAAGCAGACGGTAGTATGTCTTTCGTCATGGCATTATGCCTATCATGGCTGGAGTGATATCATGGTGTACAGTAGGTGTAAGATTTATGTATTGCCGTCACTAAACCAGGCTTAGGTTGCACATCTTACTAGACGGGGAGACAAAAGGCCCGGATAGGGTCTGTAATGATTTGCTTCTAGACCTACTGATTTTGATTGGTATTGACTATCATCCCGTACCAATCGCGGAATTGCTTGTACATTGCATACTGGTTGTGTCGTAACAGCCCAAGCTATGGTTAGAGCCAACACAGCGACATCGATACCAACATACTAGCATATTTAAAAAGACACCCAATTGTCAATGACTCTAGTGTGCGTGTGATACACTAGTGATGCACCCTAGTATTAATATTGTTCCCTGCCGTGCAGTTTTCCGGAACCCATTGCCCGACTCATCTTATTTGATTTATGCGCAAAGCGATTGAGATACTAACTTCCTAACTGAGTATAGTTACTTTTTCATTTTTCACCTAGTAGCGCCTCTACTAGTAGTCCACATGTTATAACCGCTATTATGTACACGCCTTCTAGCGAACAAGCAAAACTTGCATCATCTCCATTGCCTCATTAAGAACCGAATATCGTATATATACCCCCAGGTTCTCCAGTCAGCATCGTGACAGTCCTCTATCATGCTTACTCTCCTCGCCTTCCTTTATGTCCTTCTCTACTCTAGTGTCTTCTCTGCTGCGGCAGCTATTGACCAGAATGCTCCACTAGGTAGAATGCACCTATTCGTCTTGAAGGGACTTCAATGCTCATTGTTTCCTTGTAGATGCCTGGATGGATCAAGTATTGGCTGGTCATAACCGTGCACGTGCCAAGTACGGTGCCAGACCACTCACCTGGAACAGCAACTTGTATCCCGGTACCGTTCAATGGGCCAAGCAGTGTAAGTTCCAACATAGGTAAGCCTCTTTTTTTTGCTTTGCTTTTACACCTGGCACCTAACTCTGGATTTCTCATTCACAGCAATTCTCAAGGTCGATATGGAGAGAACCTAGTTTGTCCACCCGATTTTCTGTAACATTTTGCATGGGAATCTGACTGTTTTCTAGGCCGCGGGTAGTGGTAATTTTGGCTTTCCGAACGCCCTTGAATTGTGGATGGATGAGGCCAGTAAGTAGAACTTCTCATTTTTCTGTGCGCCTACTGATGATGTTTGCAACGCTAGAGAAGTACGACTGTATGTCTGCAGCTATCGATGTTATATCGTTGACTCAGCTATTGTGCTCTCTCAGATAATCACCCAGGCTTTTCGCCGGCAACTGGCCACTTTACCCAAGTGAGTTATCTACTGATGATATTGAACCCACTTGAACGAAAACGGCGTATAGGTTGTATGGAAGTCCACGACCAGTGTTGCGTGTGCCATTGCAGATTGCCCTGCTGGTACTATCTTCCCTCAGCCATCCCGCTTTGTTGTTTGCAGGTATGCTCCGCCAGGCAATGTTCAAGGCCAATTCCCGTAAGCAAATTTGGTATCCCCTGTGTAATATTTTCAAGTACTGACCACTATCTTTATCAGGCAAAATGTCGGGAGACATGTTTAGATTGGAACACGGCCATTTGATAGTTGTACTAGTTGTCTTTGATTGTATAGTGTTCTCTAGCCCGTGTAGTGTGTTAAACAATGACAACTGTTTGATCCATCAAACCCAAACACGGATAAATAACACCCACCACTGACTCAGACTCGGACCAGTACTATCAAGTTGCGAATCGTCAACGACTTTGTTGAGATACAGACTATTCCGTGTCCTGAGAAGTGATCCTTCATTTCTACTAAATGCACTCTGATGGAAGTTGCCCTAAATTCAGTGTCGGGGGCCAGGTATCTAAATATCAAGTCTCGTTGGAACTATTAGAATGCTCGTCTAGTGTGAATAGCTCCTTTAAAGTCCTCCTATGAAGGATATTAAAATGGTGGGTCCCTGTTTCCGTAATGTGCGCATATAGGTATGTGATGACACTTGGAAAACTAAGGAAGAGATTTAGATGCCAATACATAAGTATAGGACACTCGAAAGCAGATAAAGTAGATTATACTATTCCATCCATTAAGGTATCCATTCAGTGTCTCGTTTTTGACAGGCGTATAGTCACAAAGTGTCGCAGGTGGGAACTATGCGCAAAGGAATAATCAAAAACTGATCATGAACGTCTGTTCGCACTGATGTCCTCAGTAGTCATAAGATACAGAACTTAATCACATGAACGTATGGTCAAGTTCAACGACTTACAGATGGAAGTCGAAGTCATCCGGATCTCTCGCAGAACAATAGAAGCCATACATGCCAAGTTACTTTGATAAAGGATCATGACCCGCTCTTAGGCACTTTTATCCCACCTACGTGGAGTTCTTCCAGAGCCTTTTTCATGACTGATATACTTCGAGGCAATTAGAGGGCGATCAAAGTAAGTTCAAGTCCAAACCTCACTTCTAATTTGTGTCTGGATTTCTTGGCCTTGCCTCGTCCATCATCATACCATATAGCGCCACCTCTAGCCTCAACTCCTCGCGGCTTTACTTTTCTGCACAAGAATTCAGTGAAGCAACTTCCCCTGCTTTAATATCCAATGATCATATTTATACCCCTCATTTCTTCAGTTCGTATTGTGACAGTCCTCTGCCATGTTAAGTCTCCTCGTCTTCTTTTATGCACTTCTTTGCTCTGTTGCCTTGTCGTCAGCAGCAACTCTTGATGACGAGGCTGCACTAGGTAACCTCTCTATCAGTTTCAACTACCTTCGGTGCTTATGTCTTTGTCGCAGATGCTTGGTCCAATCAAGTATTGGCCACTCATAACGCCACCCGTGCCCTGTACGGTGCCAAACCACTCACTTGGAATGCTGGATTGTATTCGGGTACTCTCAAATGGGCCAGAAAATGCAAGTTCCGACATAGGTACGTTCTTTTTTTCTGTCTCGTTTTTGCATTTCCTAATCCTTCACAGCAATTCTCATAACCGATACGGAGAGAACTTGGTGAGTATACTTAACCAATTAAACCTTCATGATATTGTCGTAAAGTAGACTGAGTATCTTCTTTAGTTTGCGAGTACTGGCAATATAGGCATTAAGAATGCGGTTGATTCTTGGATGGCCGAGGCTTGTGAGTTAAGCATGTGGTCGTTTAATTTACCTACTGACCCGTGTTGCAACACCAGCTCTGTATGATTGTACGCACGCTTGTATAAATCACCTTTTACTATCTGGTTTAACTTTATATTCTGTCTCATTCTTCAGACAATCGTTCAGGCTTCTCTCCAGCCACTCGTCACTTCACCCAAGTAAGTTCACTTTTCCTTCAGTTTTATTCAGTTCGAAAGACAAGTGAGTAGCTCGTATGGAAGTCTACAACCCAGGTTGCATGCGCATGGGCAGACTGCCCTGCTGGTACCATTCTCCCCCAGCCTTCGCGCTTTGTTGTCTGCAGATATACTCCGCCGGGAAATGTTCGTGGCCAGTTCCGGTGAGAGCAACTAATTTCTCCTGCGTTGAATTGTTGAATACTGAAGGCTATAACACCAGACAAAACGTTGGAAGGCACGTCTAGAAGGTGACTATGGTATGTGCTAATCGATGATTTTCCTTGACCATGTAGTTTTCTTTACTTGGGATATGATACTGAATAGCGTGATGTCTGTACGATATCTTTGGGATGCGTTCTATGTCATTTGGTTGATAATATGCCGATCATGTGCTGGCGACAAGGGCTGCAATGTTGCTGTATATACTGACGCTCGAAAGATTGGGTTTATTAAAATCCCAACACAGCTGGGAACTGTACTGTTTTATTTCAAGCCTAGAAATTCCATCTCTCACCGAGGGCTCACAGCAGTTTGCTAGGCGCCATGTATCAGTTATGAATGATAACGTAACTGGAAGCTCCTAGCGCCGTTTGAGTTCACATATGGAAGGATTAATGCCGACGGAGACGCTTAGCAAATGATCATGATTCATTCCTGACCACCGCCATATCACAAATACCGGAAACTTCTTTTGATAGATTTAATACAAGGCGATAAAGGACGATAAAGATAGGGCAGATTGAAGTCCGAGCCCCTGACCTAGCTGCCAATCCGGGTCTGGATTCCTCCGCCTTGTCTTCATACTGTATTGCGCCCGTTATAGCCTCATGTTTCATGTAGAGTTGGCATTACCCGAATCCTGGTACATCGATTTCATGTCCAATCGCCGTATAAGTACCGCCCACTATTGCAGTTGATTGTGTGTGACAGCCCTTTCGTGATGCTCTGTCTTCTCTTCTTGTATTCTCTGCTTTACTTTTGCGCCTTCTCTACGGCTGCTCCCGCTGACGCCGGTGATCAGGTTGTCCTGCTAGGTAGTGTCGTCTCTATCACTCTCGAATTTGTGCTGATGTCTTTGGTTGCAGACGCCTGGTCTGAGCAGGTACTGGCTAATCACAATGCTGCTCGTCGCCAGTACGGCGCTAAAGCACTCACTTGGAACGCTGGATTGTACCCGGGCACCCTTCAATGGGCCAAGACATGCAAGTTCCAACATAGGTATCTCCCTGTTGTCCTATTTTCCATTTTTGAACTATCTCAGAAAATGTTTAAAGCAATCCTCAAGGTCGATATGGAGAGAACCTTGTTCGTTCAATTAGCTCCGTGGTGGCTTTTTTTTTTTTTTGCCTGGTAAACTGATTAGCTTTCTATATAGTATGCAAGCACCGGTAATGCTGGCATTAAGAACGCAGTTGATTCGTGGATGGCTGAGGCTTGTGAGCTGAATTTTGTGGTCATTCGATTTTCGTCTACTAACCTGCGTTAAAAATCCTAGCCAGATATGATTGTACGTCTGTATTACAATCGCCGGTCTTTATCCTATTTAATTTTGTTTTTCGTTGTTTCACGTAGACAACCACCCAGGATTCTCCACGGCTACGGGCCACTTCACCCAGGTAAAAAAAAAAAAAAAAAAATAATCTCTGATATATCGTTCCATTCTCATTTAATCGAAAACGACACAAAATAAAAATAGGTTGTATGGAAATCGACAACCCAAGTTGCATGCGCTGTGGCAAACTGCCCTGCTGGTACCATTTTCAGCCAGCCTTCTCGGTATGTTGTTTGCAGGTATACCCCGCCAGGCAATTATGCTGGTCAGTTCCAGTAAGTAGCACCCCTTAGCCCTCACTCTGTTTGAAAATTAGGTGCTGAGTGTTGTGTTGTATTCATTAGACAAAACGTTGGAAGGCATATTTGAAGATGGGTATGCCGGTGTGTTAGTTGATGGTTTTGCTTTGACAATGTGGAGACATAAAACATGTACGATATTGTTGGATGTGTTGTATATTGAGAGTGAATGTCAATTGATGTTGAGCTGTTCATGCGCTGGAAAGAAGGGCTTCAGCGCTGCCATTATACAGTATAGTGTTGGCCGGGAGACTCATAAATTACTCGAAGAAACAGTACTAGAAGGAATGCAAACCAGGCAAATTTCAATGTCCCTAGTTGGCGGAAAAGGGGCTCTTGACTTGTCAAGTAGTTGGATAGTCCAGATCTGTGAGGACGGGGATCCCCTGTGGATGAGCTCGTACAGTAGAGAAGAAGCAGCTAGAAGCTATTCCATCCCTTCTCTGTCGTAAATTTTGAATAATCAACAGAAGCCGGCTGGTGCATGACTTTGGGACTTGAATCTCTCACCGAGGAATGACAGGAGCTGCCACGATGATTCACTACGTATTCAAGCCTCTTAGTGAATACAAACAGTTGGAAATTTACTCACGATTGTCCCCGACTTTTTCTGATTGTTACGCGTGCAATCGGAGTTTTGCGGTTATTCAAAAATTCTTGCCTCGAGGCAACAAAAAAGTTCACTTTTCACATTGTCAATGACAATGCGCAGCCACCTCTTGGGCGCTGGGGAGGAAGGGGAGCCCTGAACGGGCGCGGGTTTACGTGGAGCGCTCGCCTGCAGGTAACCTGCCAGTGATCGGGAAGCAGACTGATGAGGTTTTGTTTTGAGAGTTTTTTTACTTTTCTTTTACTCTTACCCGCTCGAGCATGAGAAACAATGCAACGTGCACCCGCACGTGGTATTGTTCGCCCCAGCCCTTCAACCCTTCAAATAGTCTCCTTCCTTCTCGTCACAATCGATATCTCAATCCAGCGACTTTCCCCCCCCCTCTCTCTCCCATCTTCTCTCCTCAGAACGCCGTGACAAGGCGCAATGGTTGGTGCCACGCAAAAGAATGAATTCGACTCCTTCGTCGCTGTAAAAAAGCACGAAGAGTATTTCCTCACTGGGGGTGACCTATTTTTCTTGGTCAGTTTGCTATCCATTCTAAAAAAATCCAACGATTGGCTGATATGAACTCTGATATTAGGTTGATCACGTCTCCTTTAGCGTTCACAGATACTTCTTCGAACGCGAGTCTCTATTCTTCAGGAGCAAGCTCACATCGCCCGTGTCACCTGGCTCGTCAGTCCAAGGATCTAGTGAATCAACAGCTATTATCCTTGACAACGTCAAACCCCACGAATTTGCAAAATTCCTCTGGGTGTTCTACAACCCGTAAGTCCCCCCCCCCCTCCCCCACTTCGCCTGTTGCATTAGGGAAAATCAAACTCAACTGACGCGCTCGCGCGAACGTACAGGAAATTCTCAATTTATCACGCGCCCGTCGAGGACTGGACTATTATTCTCAAGCTAGCACACCGATGGAAGTTCCCCGAAGTGAAGGAACTCGCCGTGCGCGAGCTTGAGCTGCTGGCCGAACCTGACATTGACCGTATCTGCACCTACCACGAGTGTGATGTGGACAGAAACCTGCTCATCCCTCGCTACGCCGCGCTATGCGAGCGTGAGGACCCCTTGACGGTGCCGGAAGGTTTCAGACTAGGCATGGAAACCGTGTTGATGATTGCACGCGCAAGAGAGTCCGCCCGGGGCAACTTGACCCCCTCGGGTATCCGCAGCCCAACCGCCGCCCACATCGAAGAAGACGAGATGAGTGGACTTATCCGCCATGTGTTTGGTATACCCTCGCCGGCCGGTCTGGGGGGCATCGGTTCACCCGTTGCGCCCCTCCGAAGTATCAGTTCTGTTGTTGAGCCTCCCCCACAGGCTCAGCAACAGCAACAACAACGCACCAGGACACAGTCGCAGAATCATAATAGGAACAACTCGACTGCTACCGTTAATGGAAAGAACGGTCATCAACCTCAACAACCCCCCGTGCAAAATTCCGGGTCAATGGGTGAGTATAGACGTATAAAGGTTGATGTTATTAAGTCATGGAAAGTACCTAATAACAAAAAGGCGCTTCAAAACTTCTTAGGTTTCCTCAATTTCTATCAACACTTCATCCAAAGTTACGCATGCATTGCAAAACCATTAACAGAATTAACTGGCAATAAACCATATGTCTGGACAAACAAACAACAAGAGGCTTTTGAAGAATTAATAAGACGAGT
>KZ302177.1:20903-37407 GCA_002554575.1 Amanita thiersii Skay4041 | reverse complement strand
TGTTGATAAGATTAGATGCGATCACGGATATCAAAAAACCAATCAATCACGAAAAACGATGAAAATAAACAAAGGAGGAGAAGAAAGAGGGTTGAGATGTCTTTCCTCCCTTTCGCCGCCGGGGATTGCATAACCGAGATCCAAAGAAAGAAAAAAAAACTGCATGCATGCACGCATGCACACACACACACACACACACACACACACACGCAGACGGACCTGATTAACAGCGGGTACAATCTCAGCAGTTTCGAGCAGGTGCTCAAGTTTCGTTTGAGAGCAATTGGACACGCCGATGGTCTTGACTTTGCCTAGGAGAGGGGAGTGCCAATGCGCCAAGCCAAGCAAAAGTGATGATCAGGTATCAACACATACAACCAGATCGGGAACGGGGGAAAAGGGAAACAAAGTAAGCGACAAGTAAGCGGGTTGCACGCCTGCGGTTTAGTACATACAACACGCACCCTTCTTTACAAGCCCCTCCATCTGTTTCCAGGTATCTCTAATATCCCAAGCGTGATCGACGTCCCGCTTCCCATCAGGAAGCGTCGGAAACGACGGGTGGTTACCCTTCGGGTTAAGAGGAACCGGCCAATGCATCAGGTAAACTGGGTCAATGTGGTAATAAACGTTGATAAGTTCCGAGTCATGGTCATGCCAATGTTTAGTGTTTAGTTAGCGGAGAGAGGGAGAGAGGGACTAACGATCGAGATAATCCGTCCCGAGGTTCGCCAGGGTTTGGTTCAGACTCTCCTCAACACGGGAGTGATACGTGCCCCACACTTTGCTTGTTATCTGCAGGTGTTTGTTGTTTTTAAAAAAAAAATATTTGAAATTGGAGGAGAAGACGGGTCGTGTTTCAGTCAGTTTCTAGAGGTCTAGACTGCCTGCTCCCCCCCCCCCCCCCCCTCCCCTCCGTTCGTTGATTGCCCACTCACAAAAATTTCTGACCGCGGAACACCAGAAGCTTCAATGCCCTTGCCAACCGAAGCTTCGTTTCCGTAGACCCTGTGTATTGGTTTATTTTTTTTTTTAGATCGCACTCGTTTGTATTTTCATACCATGCACAGTCGATATGCCTATATCCCGCTTCCTTGAGTGCGTAACAAACCGCATCGACTGCCTCTTCAGGCTTGGACTGGAAAGTGCCTAGAACAAAGGAGAACAAAGAGAAATTAAAATAGGGCAAAAGAACAAGGGGAAGGGGAAGGAGAAGGAGAAGGGTGAGAGCACCCGGTACCCGACGGATATGCATAGCACATCGGGCTGCTGGCTTTGGGTACAGTTGTTTTGATGCTATCGTACGCTTACCGAAACCAATAGCAGGGATCGTGCGGCCGTTGTTCAACTCGATAAATGGGACTGCCATTTTTGCTAGAGCGGATGGTGGATGCTGTTGTTGTTGTCGTCGTCGTGATAATAGTGATATCGTATCAGTGAGAAAAGAAGAAGTCACGGTACTCCCCCACCCAATGGCAAGCGCTTCAACAGTTTGCGCGCCATGTGTGAGCTCAGCAACCCCCCCTCCCCTTAGCCCGCGCCTGAACCACCGGAGGCGGACCGTACCATCAATCGGCCCGGCTAATTACCCGCACTTTGTTTTGTATTGTTTGCTTCTTTATAGTCTCTTGATACTCTGCAACCATCAAGAAACGAAAAGATAGGAAGATCAAACAAAAACCTAGTCCATCCACGTTCTGACTGCGGATAACTGTTGAACCAAACCCTTTTCAATTCACCAAGCACACACGCAAACCTAAGAAATATATATCCAGACATGCAATGAGGCCGCTCCGCAGCTGCAGATGCATCAACTTGGAAGGAGCTTCCACAACACGCCCCCCATCCCTCAATGGCCTCAACTGGTAAACTGATATATACTTGTGCCATCCAATGCAACACATGATCTGGAGACTTCCATTTCAGACAGATACACGCGGCTGGACTTGTGTTTCTGTTCCATGACTTCTTTCATTGTATACGCGATAGGGGGGATTATATGGTCTATTTTTAATCACCCCAGACTACACATTCCAAGTCGCTGCACCGAGGCTATAGCTTAAAATCTTCAATTGCTGAATATAAAAAGCTTGTTTTTTTTTTTTTCTTCCATTCATCCCCGTATCACTGATACGGTCGATACGGCTTGACACACTTTTTTTTTTTTGATTCCTTTCCCTTCACACAGTTTACTAGGGCTCAGTGAATATTTTGCCTTTGAATCCCCCACCCAACCTTTCGATAAACCAAACAAACACCGTGCACACGACCTTTAATCCATGCCTGAGAACCTAGACGGGTTTGACGATATCGATGTCACTTTGCCTGATCAATATGATACCTCGCAAAAGTTAAGCACCCAAGAAGCGCTGAAAGCGTTTGACGATCTTTGGTACGCCTTGACGTATAGGCGAGCGCGATGGATGGATCTGTTGGGCGATTATGCAGGCAATGAGTTGTTCATCGTTGATGGTAAGTTATTTGACTGACATATTTCGTCCTTCATGAGCTAAACTATGCACATATAGGCGAGTCACTTGTACAAAATATACTCGACGACCCTTTGTTGGCGCTCGGGAAAGAAAACGGTATGCTCTCAAAATACATTTGTAAAGTCATTATAGATTTCCTGATAACCCGCCTCCATAGATTACGGATTCCAAATCATCCATGCTTATTTTCTTCTTGAAAAAGCACTACTTGAATTCAAACGACGTTCCGCCAATTTTGAAATTGTATTCTGGGAAGGTGCGTTCCCCACGTGTTTACTCTTCATCCAGTCGCAACACATTCTCAACATATTCTGATCAGCATACTGCCATGCCACTATCCATACGGGGGCGAGCAACTTTGTCGTGTCTTCACGACATCTAGCTCGCATGATGCTGTACAAACATCTCCTCAAGCTAGATGTAACTGTGCACGTGTTCAACGATTTTCGTGATGCTCCTTGGAAACGCTATCTCGCGCTCAAAAAGGTGAAGGATATCCTGCTCCTTAGTCAGTGTGCTCTGCTCAACTTGCGTAGCCGATGTTCATTATAGGAAACGATGGAGGAGAGGCTGGTGGCACAGACGATCTAGACGATCATACTGCAGCACGCCTCCTCTCTAGACGACTGTTCGTTTTCCATGTCCTAACCAGAGGGATCGCCTTTGCCCGGCTGAGTGGCGCAGAATATCGGGAGTTCAAGGTACCGCTATTCCTTTGTTTGAAAAAAATCTAGTTTTTGATGGCATTGATGGTAGATTATCACATTCGTGAGCGAGCAAAGCCGCAATCCAAATGCTCATAAGTTGTTACCGGGGCCCTTTTGGGACGCCGCGACCGAGGCAAAGGACGAGCTAGATTCCAGCTTGTTGTTAGCTGGCTGGTCCCCGACTATGTTGCTTAAGCCAGGTTCCAAAGATGTCCCCTTGAAAACCATATTGAAAAGCATTGCAAAAGACGCAACTAGTTCCGAATCCAGTAGTATCACCCGAGTACTCACTTTTACGTTCCTCCTTCACTGTGCTATACTTCCTGATCTGCCTGTCATAAGTCGATCACGGCAGATTCAGAAGCTTGATAAAAGATTAATGTCCTTACTGCTTGACAGCTTTCTTCCAAGCATATTTTGGTTGCTGGCTGGGTTATCCGCAGGATTAAAGGATTGCATCGATCTTGACGGTCGTACCTTTGTTTCTATCCTTCTCTTTCTGATAGCGCAGCATAAGAAGGGAGTCCAGAATCTCGTCCCTCCATCTAGCTATGCCACTGTCTCGAGTATCTGGTCTGAGCTCAGCTATAGCCGTCCAAATCTCTTCACCCTTCGCGAGACATTTTTAATCCAAGCAGAGAACATGCCAAAGAGGAGTACAGCAAAGATACATCCCCTACTCCCCTTTAACAACGAAGTCTTTGACAAAGAGCTTGCAGTCATCGATGTCCCCGTACAACACAACGAAAGCGAGCAAGATCCATCAGCAAAATACTTCAACTTTGGACAGGGGGTAGAGTTTTCTGATGATAAGCACTGGCACACCCAGAGATCGATTCTCCCACGCCATCAAGGCGGTGGAAAGCCCAAGAAGCTGGGGTACTTTGCTCGGCAGCGAGCGTTGAAGCGGGACCAGGTGTTTATGCTTCGCCTGCAGAACCAGGCTGCGACTTTGACTGGTGCTGCGGGTGCAGTTCTGCAGCAGATTATTATCGCTCCTGCTGGCACCCGGAACGAGGCTCGGCGTAGATCTAATTCTCATGCAGTGGGTTCTGATGTACTGTTGTACTGGACAAAAAGAGTATTGACGTTTTTCGCAGGTCATTGAAGCCAAGAAGAAAGAAAGGAAACTGTCTTCTGTTGACAAAATGCGGCTTCAGATCAAGGCCGAGAAGGCGGTAGTACAGGAGAATGCCACTTTGACGTGGTGGCGAGATCATCTCAAGGCAATGTCTTCAATGCCCAACCAGCGCAAGAAGACGTATTTAACCGCGCTTTTCAAGAACAAGCGAGCAGAGGAGGCTTCTATTCGTCTAGAAATGCAGCTTTGCCAGCTTAACCTCGAGTTTCTGCTTTGGATTGATGAATACGAGCATGAGAGCGTTCGAGACAAATATACCGTGTCTGTGGTTCGGGTTATCAAGGATATCTGTGATGGTGGTTCCCTGACGCCTACCGCCGTCAAGATGGTATCATCGGCTCTACATGCTATCGGGTTGGCGGATTACATCTCAATGCTAACTGTAAAGGACGGAGTTGCTGATAAATCGTTATCATTTAAACCACTGAAGCTGGTGTCTACGAGGACGAAGGAGCCAGAGTTTCCATATATGCGTATCCAAGAAGATCCCATTCTGTGGCAGTTGCGACTGTTCGGAGAGTATATGGATAGAAGTATGGACGGATCACCAGATTCACGAGTGTCGTTTATTCCCGATGCCTGGCAGAAAAAGGTACTTGACAACATTGATGCGAATCATTCGTTGCTGGTTGTTGGTGAGTAGTTTGCTGCGTCCCATTGTATTCCAACTGATGAACTTTATCATCCAGCTCCGACGAGTGCTGGGAAGACGTTTATCTCGTTTTACGCCATGGAAAAGGTATTACGTGACTCGGACGATGGCATCCTTGTGTATGTCGCGCCAACAAAGGCTCTTGTAACGCAAGTTGCTGCGGAGGTATATGGACGATTTAGTAAAACTAGCAAAGATGGACAAGGTAGTGTGAATTTCTTGAACCCTGTCGAGTCGTTTAACGCAGGTGATTTTAGGAAGTTGTTGGGCGATCCACACTCGAGACTATCGGATTCATGACCCGCTTAATTGCCAAATATTGATTACTGTTCCCGAGGTACTGGCAATCATGCTTTTATCTCCTTCTATTGCTCGTAAGTGGACATCAAGGATCAAACGGTTGGTTTTGTTGCTATTCCTTTATGCCATAAACTGAAGACATGCGATAAGCATCATTCTGGACGAAATTCATTGTATTGGTCAACAAGAGGGTGGCGCTGTATGGGAACAAATCATATTGTTTGCCCCGTCTCCTATCATGTGCGGTATTTCCATCACTGCGATTGATAGTCTTTGTACTAATGAAACTTAAACAGCGGTCTTTCTGCCACAATTGGTTCCCCAGAGATCTTTAATAACTGGCTGAAGACCGTCCAGGAAGCTCATGGGTATAAACACACGTTCATCGAGCACCCCCATCGATACTCTCATTTGCGAAAATTTTATCATGTCCTGAATAAGAAAAACAAGGCTCGAGATTTTTCAGGTCTTGCCGACTACAAGTCCACGACGAACACTAGATTCCTCCATCCGATATCCATGCTGTCCTTTGGCGTACAGAGCATTCCTCCGGATTTGGCTCTGGAAGCCCAGGATACGTTAAGCCTTTACCAAGCCCTGAGCAAGCATCAGAAGTTGCTTGAATGCGATATACAAAGCCTGGAGCCTCGTCGTTTCTTTGCTGAGAGTAATGGGAGACTTTTGGCACAGAAAGATATCATTCGTTACGAATCTGCGTTAAAGGATACAATCAGCTCTGTGCTCAAGTCGTTCGACCCAGAGGACAACTCGCACGTTCTTCATAGTATCTTGGGTCAGCTGACAGATAGAAATCTCGCTTCAGCTCCAGACGCCGCTCTGAATAATGTCCCCTCGATAGAGGTGTTTTTGAATAACTTGATTTACTTGGTAGCAGATTTGCACGCCCGAGATGAGCTGGTGTGTGGTAGTTCTTCGCTTCGATTGCCTTGACTAATTCTTTACTCAGCCGGCCATTCTTTTCTCGTTTGACCGGGCGGGTTGCGAACGAATGTTAAAGTTCCTTTTAGAAACCCTTGAGCGCGCTGAACACAAGTGGCGTGACACCAGCCCAGAATGGCAGCGTAAAGTACAGGCTTGGAAGGCATGGCAGATAAGAGCCAAGTCAAGGGAGAAGCAACTTGACAGAGAATTGAAGCAGAAGAGGCAAGACGAGGAGCTGGAAATGCTGCGGCAAGAACAGGACAGCGGTTGGGAAAGTCGCTTTGATCCAGACGAACCATCAGAACAATTCTCCTTTGCAAATACGAAGGCCTACTCAAAGGCAGACCTTGAGAAGGATATTGCAGAATTGGCCACCGTTGTTGATCCTTCTGTGCTCATCGCACTCAAAAGAGGCATCGCTGTCCATCATAGCGGAATGAATAAAGGTTATAGGGCTCTGGTAGAAAGGTATCGGTCTATTGTTTGACTTCAAATAAAATCCGTGCTTACCTGAGCAGCCTCTTTCGCCAGCGTTTCATTCGAGTCTTGATATCAACTGGTGTGTATTCACTCAAGTGATTTGTATATTCAAAGTTTCATTCGAAACATAGGTACCCTTGCACTCGGAATCAATGCTCCGGCCAAGACTACAGTGTTTGTTGGAGATTCGCCTTACCTAACTGCACTGATGGTGAGGAGTATTCTTCACAAAAGTTGGCAGTGATCGGCTAATAATGGGATTCCAGTATCGACAATGTGCAGGTCGTGCAGGTCGGCGTGGATTTGACCTATTGGGAAACGTAATCTTCTATGGTCTTACGATGGACCGCGTTCAACGACTTGTGTTGTCGAAACTGCCTACACTAGGCGGTAACTTCCCATTGACATCTACATTAGTCCTCCGACTCTGTAACCTACTTCATGGTTCGGATAATGCGCCCATCGCTGTCAATGCGGTCCGAACTGTGTTGTCGCTTCCCTCCATCAGTTTTGGATCAGAAGTCGGAAGGCATCAGTTGTTGCACCACTTGAGATTCAGCTTGGAATATCTTCGTCGGAACAATTTGCTAGACAGCGAAGGAAAACCAATGAACTTATATGCTATCGTCGCTCATCTATATGTAAGTTGGCACCTTTTTACGTCTTCCAACTTTGGCTGATTTTCTTAGTACACTGAACCTAGCAACTTGGCACTTGTTGCCCTGCTACAGAGCGGGGTATTGCACAAAATTTGCTCGCAAGAGAGCCTCATCAGTGCAAAACATGACTATATTCACCTCATGTGCCATCTATTCGGCCGGCGTTATATTCCCCAGTTAATGTTGAATTCGGAAACCGTTTCTACATTGATAAAGAAGTCTCCTTCAATGGTGATTCTTCCACCGCTACCGAAGTCCATCAAGAATATTTTGCGGAAGCATAACAGTGAGGTGCTGAACATTTTCACCAGCTATGTCACTGCGTATACAACGGAGCATATTGCCACCCTAGGTGACGACAACCGGCTTCCCTTGAGTGGCAAGATGTATGCTGCAGGGGACGATCTGACCGTTGACGAATCACCTCTGGATCTTCATCTGAAGAAGACAGCAATCCAATCCGTCGCCCGTTCCACATTCGTATCCAATTCTGGGCATGGAGACACGTTTGATAGTGTTCCTGAACTTGCCCAGACTGTCCGAGATGGTGTTTACCTCAATGAACACGCTATTCCTTCCATGAAGCATCTCTTGTCAAAACAGGACAACGAGCATCAGCTGAATGCTTACTTGCTTGATTTTTATAACCATGGCCAAACAGCGGCTCTTGTTGCCGCCAACGGAATTCGTCCCAATGATATGTGGTATTTCCTTGAAGACTTCTCTTTAACACTGTCGACGATGAAAGCTGGCCTGGAGCAGCTATTTTCTAGGGCGACAAAAGCATTTGATGAAGCTGCTCAATCAAATGAAACCAAGTCCAAGGTTCAGCACACCAATTCAGAGGACAGCGAGGTAATACATTCTTTATTCGTCAATTGGTAACCTGCTGATTCACCGTCGGTAGGTCCTTCCCGATGAAATTCAAGATGATTTCGAACTAGACAGCGGCTATGGGACGATGGAGAACAGCTGGTTCGATGACGAAGATGGCGCGGAAGAAGCCACTACTTCGAAACAACACTCCTTGGCAAAACCCCCTGGGGTTACGAAGAAGGATTGGCGCGTCTATGAGGTTGTATCCGAAGCTCACGAAGAATTTATGCAGAAGTTCAAAGCTATGTGGGCATGAGAAACCAACTGGGGTGCTATTGTTGAAGTTGCAATGTGCAGAGGTCCGGAAGTTGCACAAGTCGCGTTGGAAAATGTTGGGCGTGTAGTATTTCGTTAGCTTTGTACAGTAAATTTGTAGTGTTCTTGGGTTTAATATTTGACATGTCCACGTTTGTTGATGAAGAAGAAGTGTTCGTTATTCTGGTGCGGAAAAGCAGTTGTCGACTTGTAAATTCACGTCAAGGTGATCATCCATGGAGAAGGTAATTAAGGCCATTTCTAGCTCAAATTGTTCCCCTACTCGGATTACTATTTTCATTGTAAAAATTGCATGGTTGCAAGAAGAATTGAGGCCACAAATACATCAGGGTAGAGACGAAAACGATGGTACAATTGATGGCGCATATAGTGGCATTATGATGCCTGTTGGAAGTACAATAGTAGTGTTACAGTTCGCAGTTTTGTGACATGTGATGTCACACTTTCTATATTCAGTAGTTAAAATGTATTGGTAGCACAAGTCCTAACCACGACGCTGTATTCCATCCTCTGGTGCGAGTTATACCTTTCTTCAATGCCTACTTCACGTGTTGATGTTGAGACAAAAGTGCAACTGTAGAAGTTAGTATTTGCGCATCAATACAATGATACACGTTTATAATTCCCAGGCTCTTTTGTACTAGTAGATGCAGTTGAAATGAATGTGTACTTAGAAGGGGCACAGAGGGTGCTTGCTAACTGGTTCTGCTAAAGTAGTTTGATATATGGATACTAGTATGTAGGCGAAGTAAAATAAATGGGGTGCGAGCAGGTTACAGACAAATTCGGCGAGTGGCAAGCTGTTTTGACTTGTTTGTATTGGTGTACAGCCTATCTATACCAAAGGAGGTAGAGGCCTGGAGACGTTGCCTGTCTTCGGCACCCAACCTCAGGCTGAACTACTATATTTGTACATGTTTGGCTCTTGCATTTCTCACGGTCAAGTACATGGTTGAGTTGAACAAGCCATCCAATCTCTTGGGACTCTGTGCTACTTCCGTCATGGCCATCAGTTTCTCAGCCTCGAAACTGACACGGAAATTGATTGAAGATGACACTCTACTCACTCAGATCTCAACCCTCGCAAGAATGAGAAGCAATTTCTGTTCTAATCATATCGTCCTGCCAGTGATTGATATACTTGAATGCGATAACTGATAGTATGTCTTACTGGACGAGTTTATCGAGCCATAAAAGGTGAGAAATTCTATGACATTAATAGTTTAGTTGAAGTAACAAAGTATAAACATGTGGGACCAAATCATTCAGAGATACATTAATCCGTTGATGGTGGGATACCTGTGCCCCCAGGAATGTTTTCTGTTGAATTTCCATTCATTTCAAGCTATCTTCAACTTCACGACTCTTCAAAGATGTTTTCGTGAAGCTAACTTTGCATATCAGCTTCCTGAAGCATCATATAAATGTTGTTTTGATAACACGGGTACTTGTTTTACTGTTTTGATTCGTCTGTGAAGTGCTGAGAATTATCTAACTTATAAATAAATCATCCAGATTTTTTCGTCTCCTTAACCGGTTGTAGAACACACAGTACACAGATTGATGGATCACGTTCAATAGCCAGGTATATATTTCCTGAGACGAAACAACTTCTGCGTCCCCCTCAACCATGATACTGACACACCGGCTCTCCTCATTCCTTTTGTTGGCACTCTTTCTTGATGGTTGTGTCGCTGCACCAAACCAACACACAGATTTTACGGATGTATGTCGTCAAATCTCACAGGAAATATCAAATGCGAGTGAAGTGTTCTATCCTGGTACGTACAAACTGTATTGTAGAACTGTATCTCCTAACCATATCGTAGGATCACTGTCATATGCAGAAGATAACGAACATTGGGCTACCTCCAGCTCCCAAGCCTCTGCTTGTTCGGTTGAACCTGGAGCGGTTCAGGACCTTGCCAAAATTGTTGGTTCAACATACCTTGAATATCGTTGTACACATGCTGATGCTCCTGATTAGGTGAAAATTTTAGGTACAACTAGAACACCATTTGGCGTCCGTATATTCCATCATTCAATTCAGTACTTTTATTTAATGGACATTTTAGGTTAAAAGCGGTGGCCACGCCACAAATCCTGGATTTTCCTCTACACCAGGTGTCCAGATAACCATGTTCCGGTTTAATGAAGTCACCTACCGTCCTGAATCTCAGACTGCAGTAATCGGCTCAGGTCTCATTTTTGACGATGTATATGCGCGGCTTGCACCAAACAATGTCAGTGTTCTGGGAGGGAGAGTTTCAGAGATTGGTGTTGGTGGATTCCTCCTCGGTGGAGGTAAGTCTACCAAACCTTGTTAATGGGATTCATGTGACGAAGTATAACCCTTGAAGGCTACGCATGGCATACAAACCAACGAGGTCTCGCTGTGGACACAATCCTTGCATATGAACTTGTCAAACCAAACGGAGAAGTTGCTACTGTCACTGAAGCATCGGATCCCGAATTATTCTTTGGTTTAAAGGTGAATATATGCTTCAAATTATCAGGTTGACTGGCTAATTCTCAGCACGTCTAGGGTGGTGGTAACAATTTTGTAACAGTTTTTCCTTTAGACTTATATATTCCGCTAAGTCCTGCATAGGGTGTTGTGACTCGATTCACTATGAAGGCATTCCCCCAAGGCCCCGTTTGGGTTCGTTTTTTATTCGATTTGAGCTCTGTTAGTTTTGTGATGAGTAGCAAATAGGGTGGTCTTATTACGTACCTCCTCCTACAAATACCAGACGTGACAACAGCTTTCATCAAATTCGTCTCGACGGCCACCGATCCGAAAGCAAGTTTAATTAATGCATACAATTCCTTTTCTGGGCAGGTAAAACACCAACCCAACTCATCATATGCCTCATGAATCATGAACGTCTCTCCAGCCTGTTGTCTCGCTGTTGCTGTTCTATGATGGCCCGAGTCCGCCATCTGGGATGTTTGACGATTTCCTCAGCATTCCTGCTGCATCGCAAGACATTTCAACAAGGAGCCTGTTTCACTTATTCAGTCATCTCCTTCGAATCAAACCGCTGGGTCGAGGTCAGTGTGTTTATCTGGATGAAGCCAGATACTCAAACAATCTCAGGGGTGTATTCCATACTGTTCCCCTGGTCAGCTTCACACCCAGAGTCCTTGACACCATATTCAATGAGAGCATGGTACTACACGCATATGCCATCTGTATTCATTTCGTCTAATAGCGTGATCCTAGATTATGGGCATGAACGTTGTCCAAGATAGTGGAATACTTGTGTCATATGCCGTGGAACCGTTTCTGCCAACCATTTTAAGTCACAACACGTCCCCAACTGCATACCCTCCTACTCGCAACCAAGCGTTCTACCCTTTCAACATCTTTTACTCGTGGACAGCAGAAACATTCGATAATACCCTACTTGACAGCATTCGCGCGAGTTCCGATCGTATCCGGGACGTTGTTGTTGGGATTGACCCGAGCATTGCCGATGCTCCTTTGTACCCGAATTATGCCATTTTCGATACGCCGTTGCAGAAGATGTATGGCGAGAATGTCGATAGGCTCAAGGCACTGAAGGCCCGAGTAGACCCTAATAATGTCATGGGTTTGGCAGGAGGGTTCAAGTTCTGATGTTCAATCAATAGTTTTCATTTGCTTTGAGTTTGGTTGTTTTTATACAAGATTTTGTGTAAGTAACATACGGCGCAGTGCAAGTATGATTACCAAGCTTCAACGCAGATGATGCATAATTCCCTGATGCCTAATTCCTTGATAGTACTGATATAATCGAATGTCGAAATATTTAGCCGGTGGAGCATATGGCCAAGCCTTTGTGCCATACGTCGCCGTTTACTTACCTTTGCCTTCGCTTGCTACACCATTACACTTTACCCATCTGTCTGAACATTTTTTGTTTTGTCTACTTAAGAGCTCCACTTTTACATCCCAGTACTTCCTAGTCACGATATCCTGCCCATCGATGTTTTAGTCAATAGAATCCCGCCGGATATATTTGGCTTACAAAATCGTCGAATCCACCCTATGAAAAGGGGAAGTTATTAGAATGTAGTAGTGACGCGAAAGCGGAAAGAGTTACCTTCAGGCAAAAGAATAACTTGAGATAAAATCTATCGTTGTCAACGATAACATCCCCGCTCAGCGAAACAACCTCAAACTCAATGATCGAATCTATACTGGTCTGTGCCGTAATACCCCTGCTTTCGTGTTTTCTGAACCTACCTCCACCAAGTAAAAAGCCGTCAACACCAATGTCAGAAACCCTTCTACCTAAATGGCGACATCACACTTCGCCCATTTCTCGTACACATCATCAAGAATGAGGTCTGTACCTATGTCTGCTGTCTGGGTTCCCGGATGATACATGACGGTATTAAACCGGGTTAAGGCAATCTGAACGCCGGGAGTAAAGGAAAATCTTGGGTTCGTAGCATGGCCCCTGCTATTAACCTGGGTCTAGTTGAATGTTTTCCACATATGCTCGAACAAGAAAAGGACAGACATCGAACTGAACTCTTTCTTTACCAATAGACCCTAAATAATGCCCCGCATTAGTCCGGATTCTTTTTGCGGAGACATTTGTGCTTACAGACTTTCCAAGGTCCCAAGCTACGCCCAGTACAAACAAACACGCCGAATCTTGTGAACTTTAGACCGCTTAATGTTTTACATTTTGTAGAACATCTAAAGAATGTTCATTAGGCGAAGATAAATATAAATACTCATAGCGGATTGTCCACGTACATGGGTGAAACATGTTGCTTGCAGGCGAAATCACTTGTACAATCTTCTTGCGAACAGCCTTGGGATTTCCTTGTCGAGCAAACGACGTGCGAAAGAGAGACGTAAGTAATAAGAACAGAGGTTTCTGCGGATTCTAATTGATTTCATGTTTTGCGAACCCAAGGACATTGGTTTCGACCCAACTATCACCTCAGGATATGAAGCCGATGGTCTTGTTCATTATATAATGGCTGGTGGCCTCAATTATCGTGTGATTGAGTCGTTGTTCATCAGCGATATGATCCGTGGCCGAGGAACATGTGTATGGAAGGTGACACTCAGATCAAACCCTGATTTGAATGACGCATCAAAATGGGACACTATCAAGTATGCTTGGGTGGATATGGCTCAGTTTCATATAGAAGTCTTCTATATCAAGCGCGCACGTGAAAATGGCTTTACAGAGGGGATTTTGGAAGTAATATCAGCCGAGAATGTCTTATTCGACGATAAAGAAGATACCAATTAGATGACGAATTCTGGGCTGGCTGTCACCTGGAGAGAGAGAAGGAAACACTGGCGATGGACAAGTTGGAGAATCGTTTTCATAGGCGCATTGTTTTTCGCGGTTGTGGTATTCCCATCAGGAACTTCAGAAACAAAAAAGAGTTTCTGCAGGTCTTAGCCGACCTCGTGCGAGGTATGTGCTTCTTATCGTTCTGATTGGCGGTTGCTTATACTTTGGTTTTTGTAGTGTACAAGGAACTGACTAAAAAATGTCTGCTTCATCGTGATATTAGTATCGGGAATGTGATGATGATGGGCCAAACTATCGAGGCCTTCTCATTGATTTTGACTACTATGGCTATCATTTCTGAATTGCTGAATGACACAAAAGTTGTTGCACATCGTGCTGTAAGTGACTTGAAGTTCTTGTTACGCTTGGGTTTAAAATTCCTTTCCAAGGGTACTATACTATTCATGTCAACCGGTGTGCTTAAAGGCAGAGGCCCTCATACAGCTGCTGATGACCTCGAGTCATTTTTCTATGTTCTTATTTTCATTTGTCTAGAATACAGTGGTCCTGGACGTCAGCGAATCTGGGATGATGCGCGAGATATGCCATGGGATATATACCATACCTATCTCAATCACTGGTTGCTGGGTGAAGATCTCAGCCGGCTCGCTGGAGGTAAAGCATGTAGTTTGATATCAGAGAGCAGCTTTCGGGCGGATGTATTGAATGAATTCCCACGTTACTTCCAGGGCCTTTCACCATGTCTCATCAATCTATGGGAAGCGCTCTTTTGTAGTAGGGAAGCCATTACTCATGATATCTTCATGAAAATTCTTGGTGAATCTCAAGAACAAGATTTCGATGAGAATGTCCCAGACGATTCTCCTCCAAATCCCACTCAGAGTCGCAGGGAGTACCGCCCAAATCTCCAGGGATAATCCGAGTGATGCCACAGTCAATGGAAATCCTACTTCGAATGATCGTGATGCATTCAACGAAGATGACAAGGAGCCAAAGATGAGGAAACGTCGACGCATGAACCCTGGTATTCCTACAGCGTTCTATGTTTGCGATAGTGAATCATCGTGCCCTGAGATTAAATTTGCGGAAGCTCTTTGCCTCCTGCTTCGTCTCCTGCCAGCTCTTCTGTAGACCTTTGTACCGACTTTCTTACTGATGTTCAGACCTGATACTCTAGTAGAACATTGACTGCACATAAGTTTGACTTTGATTACCCTATGATTTATGTGGTTAATGATATCCTTTGATTCTTTGATTTAACGGTATAATCTAGATTTAATATAATAGATGTTCAGATTATACTCCTCTGGACCGGAAGTTTAAGTTGCGGGACTACCTACGAAAAACGCGCTGTTTACCAAGTCCCGTTTTCTGGTTGCGGTTGTGGAGAAGTGTTACTACAGGCTGGGCATAGATCGCGTGTTCTTGTCCTGAGCAACTGGACCTAAGAGGGGGACGAGAGCGTAGGTCGTGTAGTCCATTTGACTGCATACTTTGACGTGAGTTCTGCTAGCCTTGAATTGACACGCGTATATAGTTATGTGTTTAGTACATTGTGGTCGGCGTTTAAGCCGCCTAAAATACGACCGAACAAAAAAAAAAAAAGTTACAGTAAGTCCGCGTCGAACTAAAAATATATATATTCTCACACAGATCAATGATGACTATGATAATGTTACAAAAGTGATATGATTTGCGAAAAATTTTTAAAGCATAAGACAAAAAACATTACAAAAAGAGAACGAGGGATTTAATTTGTGTATGGGCGCTAGTTGCTGTGCGTGTGGTATACAGGTGCACATATGTATGCATATATTGGTTTGCGGGAGCTCCGAGGTCGGCCTCGTGAAACACACGTTTCCAAGTTGTGTTTGCTAGCGAGAAGGAACTTGACAACGCTAGTCCTCGGGCACACTGCGCCACCGTTCCTGTGCTCTTTGTGCGAACCAGACGAAATTAATTTATGATATGATTTGGGACGTGTTGCGTGGTGTGTTCTAGCGAACGCTGCCTTGAGGCAGCGCAAGTCGGAGTTGGCGTGCTGTTGAATGACAGAGGCATGCTCTGAAGGCGGTTAGGCAATTTCGCCTTGACCGAGAGAAGAAGTCTGGGTCGGGAATAGCATGATGACGCCCATATTCTGGGTGGGAATGAAAAAATATATAGTACAATATAGTATAGCACAGGCAACGTGTAGAAGCCCGTGAAAACCATGAATCCCGGATGGAACATGAAGATGTGTGTCCAATGGGTATCGTGGTTGGATGCAAGTGTCCATGTTAATAAATAGAGAGCATTGCGATGACGATGACGATGCGATGGGGTTTGATGCACCAATGTCAATATGAGTGAGGGAATGGGGACCTTAGGAGGTTCGTTAAAGTGAGGTGGACGTCCTGAATGCATGATGATGTCAAAATCTAGAAAGAAAAGCATGATTAGACGATGGGAAACAGGGTTGTCATTGGTAGCTGGTTATACGCACACTGGGTTCTCTTTATCTCGTCATTTTGTGTTGCTGTTCCATTGCTTTTTGGCCCCGGATTTCTGCCATGAACAGGGACAGCTGATTCTGTAGATTGTTCACCTGCACCCCCATGGCTTGATTGCTCCGCTTCATAACCTCGTAGTCTGCCTTCACTTCCACCAACTCATTCGCCATGGCTTTATTGTCTGCCTTCACTTCCACCAACTCATTCGCCATGGCTT
>KZ302177.1:0-20744 GCA_002554575.1 Amanita thiersii Skay4041 | reverse complement strand
TTCGCCATGGCTTCGTTATTCCGCTTCACAAGCTCATAGTCTGCCTTCACTTCTACCAGTTCCTTCGCCATGGCTTCGTTATCTGCTTCTACTTCCACCAGCTTATTTGAGAGCGCCTCATTCTTCGCATTCACTACTTTGACTTGCGTTCCCAGCTCGGCATATGCGGCTTGCGATTTCTCTAGCTTCGCCTCATAATATTCACGAGGCTCAAGGATACTCCTTATCTAATCACAAAATCACCATCAGCCATCATCCACAATTACTAGTGCGGCAAGCTTACACTGTCATTGACCTCACTGATATGTTCCCTGACAGTGGTACATATCCCTTTTAGTTTCACTACATCCCGAGAATACACAAGGACGCCTTTACAGTGTCCTATCTGCTGGGACATCGATGACGTCCGTTTCGGGAGAAAGGGCAGCCGAAAGCCCTTCTGAGTTGGGCTGTTAGAAATCACGCTCTCTGCATCGACCCAAGACTCCAAGATGCCCGTGACAGTATCTGCATACCAATAACACTGAGCATCCAATAGCTTGTAGTTCTCGCTCTCGAAGTGCACGAACTGGACTATGTGAACGAGGTCCCAAAAACTAGGTCTTAAGAAGCTTGGTCCGTCCTTGTACTCGAAGCTCTTGACCGCCGTTCTATTCTTGAGTTCCCCGTCACCATTACATTTGTTCGTGACGTCCTTGATATTATCTTTCGCCCAATAGGAACCCGTGTGTAGCGATGAGACGAGGCACTTGCAGTGAATGGCAAGTTGTTCAAAAGTGGAAAATGAAGAGCGAAGTGACGACGATGATGGCACAGATTCGTCAGCAGATGGTTCAGACAGTAAAGGTGAACCAGGTGGAGACCGGGAAGCTGGCAGGCTTTGTGAATCGGGAGCAGGTTGGGATATAGGCAAGGGAGACAAAGAGCGGGGAGGTTGATGAGGCAACGGCAAGGCGGATTCAGACTTTGTACCATCAGGGTACTCATCTGCCTTCGACGTGGATAACCTGGGACCTATCGTACGTTCGATACGCAGAGCTAGCTTCTCTCCACCATTAGTGAGAAGAACAACGATATATTCGTGCTGAGTAGTACTCCGTTCTTTATAATAATGCCATTTGCAAACGCGCCATTCCCTGAGGGCGTTGAGAAGATCATCTTTGTCCTGGGCAACGGTACCAAATACGACGGTGGACCAGTTGTCGGCTTTCTGGTTATCAGCCAGCTTCTTAACGGTCTCGAGGTGAGATGGGCCCATCGATGGAGTGGAGTGTTGGAAAAAGTGGCGAAAAGACCTGGAAAACGCGGGTGACATCTTTGCTTACTATATAAGACTTGCGATGAAAGGCAGCGAAACAGATCTGGGTTGATGTGAAGCTCCAACTCGAGGCATAAACGTGTGTATGGCTCTGTTGTTTTCCGGCGTCAGTGATGGGGCCTCTCTAATCCACCAGGCTGAATCTGGAATTATTATGACAGAATGGACTTACAGGTCGTTTCCAGAAATGTGATATGGTGGATTACAGTAACTGTCCTTCATTCAGTGTTAACTGTATCAAGGGATGCATGATGGTCGTTGAAAGAAAAATACGCCGCGCTAACCAAAAGAATTAATTCCCGGGCGCTTTCAATATTCCCACGGCATCTTGGAGTCTGGCAGCGACGACCTTAGTCTGGTCAGTATACCTCGACTCTCTGTACGACGACCAGCTACGTTTTGTTTAGAATGCAAGACCTTGCATTATTAATTCCATTCACAACCCAAATTGCTCACGAGCGCTTCCAGGTGACGTCGTAATTGGCTCTCAAACAACAGATGCAGTGCACATTGCACAACTTGCCGATATTGAGGCAAACTGGCGCGAGGCTTGCGTAATCCCCTTCACTGTCGTGCCGGATCTCCATAACACTTGCGTATTCTGATGCAGTGACGGACCAGTATCAAGCATGTATTATGCGTAAATCTCAATCCGGAATTTGCACATTATATATTAGGTAATTGCACAATATGCCCTTCCCCCCACCTTCATTACCGTTGCAACCCAGCGAGCCTTTTTGTTCTAGTACTTGTGCGTCCTCTGCATAACAAAGGCACCACCTGACATCATGGCACTGCTTGTGAGGGCACTGTACTTGAGCTTATTCCTAAAGTTTCGCTTTGGATGTTGTTGGACATATTCTAGCAGCTGCAGTAAGCGGAGCGTGAAAACTCAGTCGGCTTTTTGTTTTGTTTCCTTTCTTAGAGAAACAGCACACAAACCAATGACCACCAGGAAATCCTGTGCGCACTAGTTTCTGGAACTCCGACTTGTGTGATGTCGTAATGCCTCGTGGAGATTTGTGCGCACCACCAAACGAAGAGCACGGAACATAAAGTCGTACATTGTACGTAACATCACCTGGCCGATGACGATTCTCTCAAACTGGCTTTTTCGAGGCCCGCCAGAGCTTATTGATGGATGACAGGATGCAAGGCAGCGTTGGGTGTCGTCACAGGTTATGCTATACACAGCCGAGAGTCGATAGTACGACCCTGGTATCTAAAAGCTAAATGGAGGGTCAATCTGTGCACTGAACGGACATGGGCACGCCGCTACATACACAGGACGAGTGACAATAGACAAGACAACATGTCAAACACGGGAGATATTCCGGTGCTTTGTCCGAGTTGTCAGTAATGCTCGATTTCCACAACAACATAACAGGATGGCTTACAATTTCAAGCTAATATGAATAACACCCCTCTACATCGACGCAGAGCACATCCTCATCGACCTGCAGAAGCAAAATCCACGGCATTTCGATTTTTGCAATACGTAGCCAGGATTGGTGTACCTTCCTTCGCCTCTGTGATTAGTTGGTACCGTACGATATTCCTTGGTTGTTATACTGCAAGTACTTCGTCCCCGCAACAGTGATTAGGGCTAGCGCCAGCACCAACAAAGACTTGAATCAAATTCAATATTCGTATAGCTTTATAAGTCATGCACGCCGCGTGAGTGCGGGGAAATCCTGCATAATGGGCGATACTTCAACCAACCTCTCCTGTCAACACGTCGACGAACTCTGCTTCTAATATAAGCGACCTGCAACAATATGTATGCACATCCGACGATCTCTAGATTGCCATGTCGACTATCATATCGGCCTCCTAAGCCATCTTTTTTTTTTTTTGATGTTATCGCTCCTGATCAAGTAACGAGGCTCAGCATCTGATGCCTAGGCTCAACGATATTCGCATCACCCGTTGAGTCGCAAGACCGGCAATTAAACTATTCCACGATTTGCTGCTTGCGTCTCCCCCATCTGTTGTATCTCGGTGGTGGTGTTGATGCTCTCCTCGATGGTAACAGATTTTCTGGGTCGCAACTGAGGCAGCCCCGATACCGCGATACTTGACACGATCTGTGGACACTGATGGTGCCTGTTCCAAGATTTCTGCTGGACAGGATGACGAGACACTCCACCCATTGAAGTGCCTGACAGTTCCACTCACCCGCTTTGGTGATCAACTGGACTACTTATAAAATGGGCAGAGCTGTATATATAGACGTGACTTATCATTTTGACATTATTCTACATTACTAATGTTTATTATATAGGAGTGCACTACTAGTAGTACTACGCACGTCGTAACTAAAACATATAGCTACCTTTTTACGCTTTCGTCCGCATCATGACGACTGGCATACACTATCGATAATAAACAATATCTTAACTATGCAATTACTCACCCTTCTACATTTCGGTTGTCCGTAGTAGTCGTCAAAGTTGCCTCGCCATGCACATGCGCTACGGTTTTCGGCTCTGGAAACACTCCTATATGCATGTGCTGAGTGGCTTGTGTCGTCTGAAAACTCAGAGTCGTAAGCTCGGACCAGACTGCATCCAGAGTCGGGGACTCCCTGCGGGACCCAGGAATACTGATGCGATTGTTGAGTAACACCATCATTGCATTGCCATACATTTTTGACAGAACGACCAGCGTTGCAAGGTACAACGTTCCTGTCCATCTTGCAGTAGCTAGCAAGATCAGGGTAATGATATTCATAATAGCTGATTCCTCCGTCAAACTCGGACCAGAAAAACATTACTAACACCCAAGCTCACCTGTTGCCGATCCAGTTTCAATGGTCAACCGGAGAAGCTGGGAAACTTTCTGTCGTATTTCCTTTGACAATATCTTTTCCCTTGAGAGCTGTCAACGCGACTTAGCTGAAATACAATGTAACAGTCAATGGCTCGACGTACAGAGTATACCATCGTGACCGCAATGGAAACATCACTGATTACGCTGAGACTGAGCCACATCTATGAAGTCTTTCTTGAGTGCCAGTGTTTGCTGAGCCAAGTGTCAATAAGTGGGACGTACAAGCCCTGTAATTTGCCCTGAGTTATAGATTTGGTTCCCAAGTATCGACTCCGGATGTTGGCTACTGCGACCAGCCCAGGTTGCCATACATGCAAAGACAACCGCGAAAATGAATTGCAACAAATTCAGCTATTGGGCCGAGTTGAACAATCAACTAGATCATATTTGGATAAATACTCACCACAATTATAACCCAGGTTAGAACTCTTGAGCTGGTAACCACATGTATGCGATATGCATATGTAAGGTTGGTGATAAAAGAAACTGTGATTCATGCTTTAGTCGTATTTGATGATGATACGGGAGGGCAACTGACCTAGTCCTCCAATCAGAGGTATCAGGAAAGACAAGACAGTGGCAGTCCGAAGTAGGGTACTCCAATCGACAACTCGAAAGGCGGATTCCATGTCAGTGGAAGCCGCCAATACGAGATATTTGACTGCCGATCGATAGACCCATGTCATGAATATTGTGTGCACCAACTCCAAAACATAAATGGCATATACAACGGCTTTGGTCCACTTTTTATCATGAGGGAAAGCAATGTAGTATAAGTCTGCATCCATAAAGCAGTCAGACAGGGCAAAACGCATCATGTGGAAAGAAACGAACACGTTTGCACTGTGAGTACGCCATAGAAGGCCCAGTTCAATACGACACCTATCAGCTGTAGATGGTCATTTCAATGCCCATTACCTACATACTTTTTACTTACCAGGTATGTTAGCGGAGCATCTGGGTCCATGAACCTGATGAGCTGTCAACATGCCAGGCAATATATACGCCTTGACCCAGTCACACTGTGAACAGTCAGCAGACGTCTATTTAAGATACATCAGTGTGGCACTGTCAGGCATCACTGTCCCCGATCGCACAATTCTGATTAAAGTTTCATCGATAAACTCCTGCTCTATTAGTGGTTGTAGAAGTACTCGTATGTGGGAACCCTTTGGAACCGTTGTCACTTGATGCTGATAGGACCATTGAGTCTCCCGTGAGGAACAGCCCGAGGGCTCAGAAGTAAGCATAGCCCAAGTGAGATTTCCATGGTAAACAACGAAAGGAGTATAAAGAGGAGAAGACTGGATTCTTGCGAATACTAGTACCCAGATAACGAAAATCAGCATATCAGCTTTAAAAATAAGCTGACAGAAAACCGGACGGCACGGATAAATCAAAACGCATACTCTCTATAGCGACCACTCATAACCCACCATAATCACGTCACATTCAATGGCATTCTTCCCCGGGCCATTCGCGGCGGTATATTATTCTCCCCTTTCTCTGCTACGATGCTATGCATGCCACGTATCATCACCTGAATGCCACCAGACGGAAGCAGTGAGTTCTGAACATGGAAATTAGCGTCAGAATTCATTTTGAAGGTGTTCAAGGAGACAGTAACCACGTTAGTTCCCTGCATACTGACATGGTGAAATCGAGATGGCGAATCTTGCCGGTGGTGACAGTAACTTGAATATAATGAAGCCCGGGCCGGGGACAGATTGGCTTGTATGAGATGGGTTTTACAAAAAGCCGTGATTGCCCTGGCACAGGCTATCACAATCTCTCTTTCTTGTGAAGGTCACGTGGTAGCGCACAGTCCACACGCCGTGCTATAAACAAAGGTATTGATACTGAATGTGACTGGATTGGAAGACAAGTCAGTCTACCGTGGCTAGAAAATACTGCCAGTGCAATCAATAATACCTCAAAAATGTACAAATACGGAACAACAACTTGAACCCGTCTTCCGATTGGGCATTAGAACGGGAATGACCCTCTTGCGTTGTGGTAAACAACGTTCGTCCTCGCACTAAATAGCAGGTGCAATATCCAAGAGTGCTTCACAGTTTATCATCTACTGCTGTATTCAAGTGGTTGATGAAATAAATACTAGTAAATAAATGTACAACTTGAAGGAGTGCTAGCGAATGGGTAGATAAATTTTCAAGTACTTTATACTTCTAACAGTAATGGGTCAGGAGAGCATCATTGGTTAGAATATCTCTCAAGGGTGGCGTGGCCGACGGTAGCGGTGAAGGGACCGGCGCACCGCACGTGGGTTAATATCTGACGCTGATACACCTTCATCATCAAGGCGGCGTAAAACCGGTGGACCAACATCCGAAGGAAGTGAAGCGGGATCAAAGGTTTGAGACGAGGGAGGAGCTGGAGTTGCCAAGGTTGCTGACGGGGATTGTGATGACGAGGTCTCAATGGACGAGGTCTCGGGAGGAGCTGGAGTTGCTAAAATTGCTGACGGGGACTGTGATGACGAGGTCTCAACGGACGAGGTCTTGGGAGGAGGAGGCTGCATAGACGAGAGCTGTGGTGACATGGAGGACTGGGGTGATGAAGACTTCATGAACGACGACTCTGCAGGTGAGGGCGACAATTGAGGTGCTGAGGTGGTCTTCGGTGGCGAGTAATTCGTAGTGAGTAAGGTTTGTGGTGGCACAGTAATCACCTCAGTACTAAGCACCGTGATAACTGTGTTCATTTCGGTCCTGATATCTTCACTTGAACACGTCCCGCCAGCGATCTTGGCCAAACAACCACCTGGGAAGGTATAATTTTTCGCAGATTGGGACCCGAAGAGATTCGGGACATAAATTCCGGCATCATCAGCCTTGTATGCACCGGGGAATGTCACCAGTTCACCCTTTTCAGGCACCCCGGACTGCGACCCGCCAACTCCAAGCTGCACGCAGTATGGAAAGAATTGTGCGCCTTGGTCCTTGGTATAAGCATTCGCCAGATTGATCATCTCAACTCTGGCCATGTAGTTGCCTGCTCTCAGTGTAGGAGGAAGTCTGATGGTAATGGGGAAACCCCTTGCAGCGTCTTCCTGGATCCATGTGCCATTGGGCCTTAGACCGAGTTCAGAAATTTTGAACCATTTTGCTTTGGAGACGTCAAGTTTCTCGCACGATTGGGAGCCGCAGGAAGCAAGGTAGGTCAGCATAGGACCGATACTATATGGCCACTGTAGCGGAGATGATTAGAAGGTAGAGAAGGTATATGAATACTAGCCTCTAACTGATCAGAGTTCCTACTCCAAACCACCTTAATTTCGCTTCCTGGGCTTGCCTTCGCCATTGTTCCAGCCGTTTTTGCACCCGGTCCACACGCAATGTTCACTGTGTTTATATTCTTGACTTGAACTGGATCGAATGAAGCGACCTCGCGGATTACGTCGTCAGACTTGTAGAAGTAAGGCTTGCCATCTATGGTGACACTTGCAAGGTATCCCTCGGCGGCTGCGTATGTGGCGAAGAAAAGGAGTGTGAAAGGCGAGAACTTCATCCGCGTATGGAAAGAGAATGGTCAGGTAATGGAACGATAGCTTATTGAGCGATTCAAGGAGAGATAACGAGTATTAAGAGAGATAGAAGTGGGTTCACGGTTTAAATAGCAAGCATTGTACTGCGACGCCTTGGGCACTGTATCCAACACCGGACCAAGCGAATCACCAGTGACGACAACCCCTGGAGCTGTCAATGCGCACGGTATTGCGCGTACTGGTATCATCAAGAGAGGTGTTTGAGGTTTGGGCATCCGATCAAGCGTTGAGAGCCTAGGTGAAGATTTTTAGCAGGAACTGTCGTAAGCTTCAAATGTGTTACAGCCATCCACTGGATCCATGAAAGAACGCGCGTCCTTGTATTGTCCTAGTACGCGACTCGTAGATTTTCCTTCCACGCCCTCTACGGACACATGCCATTACCGCGCTTCCCCACATGATTGCCTCCTGGTGTTTTTCGTGATCGATGAACGAAGAGTGTGAAGCACGTTTAGTGACTATCTGGTGTGATGTAGGAGTTGCCGGCCGTTAATGGTATCATCGTTACTCTTCCGTGAAATCCCATGACAACAAACACATTTCTATTAAAATATGAAATTGAAGTCAACATTTTCATCAGTAATTCAGAAAACTGCTTACGCTATCAAAAACAACGCAGTCACCGTCAAACATTCGACGCATGTTTCAACACCTACAAGCGCTCACTCAAAAGATTTGAAATAAAGATACAAAAGTGTAACTATAGGGCATGTTTCAATGGACTCACAATATGGGGCACTAATAAAACTTGCAAGCAACAAGAACGTCAGATGAATTCTAGGCATATCATACATACACAAGGACGCACTTTCCACCCTCTTAGCAAATCCACCCAATTTTCAAATTCAAGCACGACCTTTCGAATCATCAGCTTCAGAAAACCAAATACAACAGGCAAACGTATACACCCATTAGTGCACCTTATATAAACTTGAATCCCCCACATAAGTCCATAACCCACTCGGGGTCCATGAAGCCTTAGGCTCTTTAAGGGTCCCAACATTATCCCCATACATCTTCTCCAAGGGTGTACCAATAATAGCATAATTTGGGTACAGCGGTGCATCAGCAACGTTCGACTGGCCTTCCTTTATTGCCGATTCACGAATCTGAGCAGCACTTTCGCGGATCAGCTCATATATCCTATCATCAAATATCTTATCTTTCCATGTTATACAGCATAGACGTTGAAAGAGGGGAAAGCCTGAGATCGCATGGGAGGATACACAGATGGCAAGCAATTATGACTGAGAATGTTGGGCAAGAATGGCTTGGAGGAGTATGATGCAAATATGCCACTATTTGCCCCAATCTCCTTATAGCTTACCGATGTTCGAGAATATTCATTTAGTCAAGGAAATGAGAAAATGTGCTATGCAAAGCATTTCAAGGCACTCATTGGAGATTGTATTGATAAGCCCCAGGTGTAAACATTGCAAGCGGGACGGTATCAAAAACCTCTAAGGATAAGGTATCAAGCTTATTGCTGAGTGAAGGTATGAAGGTCTTACCTAGTATCGGGAGGTTTATATTCGTAGGAAATGATTGAACGAGCAAGAGAAACTCCGCTCTGGAACATGGTCACAAACACAGACACACAAAGACCTTTATTGATCGCATTACACCCACCTGATTGCATTCCACGTACGTCTGCTACACAATTCTCCAGACCTACTGTACAGTACACGGTGCTTCTTTGAAGTTCATTTTCTTCTCTCCCATCCTCCGCGGTTCTAGTGTGCTCTCTTGCTGTCCTGCTGTCTCGCTGTCGTGGTCGATTATTTTCTGCTCTGCTCTGTTCAGCGTTAGCGAAATACCTTTTTCATTCTTGTCCCCACCTCGCTGCTTACCAACAAAAAAAAAAAGAGACAGCTTTCTGCTTCCTCTCTCTCGCTGTTTGAAGGGCATCAGAACGACTGCGCCTTTTCTTTTTGTATCAGATTGTACCCCCAAATGCTCAACCCGGAACCAAATACTGCAACGCCTTAATCGAAACTCGTCACGGTTTACCGCTGATTACCATCCCCTGGTATAGTGCTTCCGGTGTCTAAATGAATTTATGTCCTGCTTTAATGACCAAGTGATCGTTTGGGCTCTGTGAGGAAAGCGTAATTTAATGATCAACTGGTTCAATCCAACGTCATCTCGTCTCATATTTACACTACCGGGACCTAGGGGGGGGGGGGGTAAGGCTCAAGCCTTCATTCCCATCGCACTGTGGAGTATACGAGACTCTCAAGTTGTATTGTATTTAGTTCGAATGACACGTGCACACTGGTGAGACCGAACCTCGAACCTCGTTGAGGCTCCCCTAAAAAAATCATGCCTCCCGTCTCCTTTCTCTGTCTGGTTTACAGGGACTGCTTTTAAAGAGCATTTGAAGTAACGATCAGAAGAGAGAAGAAGGTCTCGGCTTTGAAGGCGGCTGTTGTCCAGAGCGGGCCAAGTAGCCTCCAAGGAGTGCACCCTGCTGCCCTAGACCTCTGGAAGGTCTACATTCCCATCACGAACGAAGAAACACCGCATCGACCTGATCTTAGCCAAGCTCGTAGGCTAGGGGTGTCAGAGACAGTTGAGGAGGCATTCGCAGATTTACAGGACCTGCAGAAGTGCCATGTCAACATTATCGTAACACATCCGGAGTCCTGTCAGCAATTTTTTAAATTCCTTTTTGTTTGACATGACTAATTCCTTGCTTTTACTAGTTGCCATTGAAGGGCCTAATACACACCGCGGCTGGTTAGGTGTCATTTGCAATGAAAGGCTGGCCATGTTTCAAGATAGGATGAACAAATTTCCAGTCTGTTTTCTCCGTAGCCCACGCGGCTCAGGGAAGACCACCCTTGCAGTCCTTCTTTTAGATTGGCTCAGGAAAAAAGGCTGTCAGGCAGTGCACATCCATATGCAAGGTGTAAATGCTTCTCATAACGACTGTCGCAATAACTGGGAGGCTATCAAAACCTATTGGAAGGGAAATATTGGGGTTTCCTGGAGTGAGTGCTTCAACCCTGGGAAGCCTATGTATATCATTGTAGACGAGGCTCACTGTCTCTCGTTTACACGGCTTGCATCTATAATTGGCCGAGAGGAGGACTACTGGTTTCTAACACCTGTTTCGGCACTCGCTCAAAGCTGGGTGGTCTATCGCGAGCATGGTGGAGGGAGGTCGTACCGGTGTGACCGTCACACACTCTCCCTCCTCTCACCACCTCCCTCCGCTCCTTCGTCTCCTCTGCGACTCACCCACCCTACCACCCTGCCACGCCCTATTTCTCGCTTCCTTACCGGATTTAGCCCACACACCTCACAGCTGGTAACCCAGACCAAGCCGTGAGAGGCCTATCCCGCCCTCACGCAGCTCGCCCAGGCTGAGGCAGGGCTGAGTCGGAAAGCCCCAGCTTTCCCCCACTCCTCACCTTCCCACACTCCTTCTTCTACCCCTCTCGTACTCCCAGGACGCATAACGTACGCAACACATAGACTGTGTCTAGTAACATTGTATGAATATAAAGCAAACAATCGCATTTGTTAGTTACAAATTTTATCTAAACAAAATTCACAACACCGCGACACTGCTATACATATGAGGAGATGCAGGGACCGCCAAATAAAAACCAAGTGCTCTGTTGAAATAGAAGGAGAAGCGAGGTAATTATGAAACTAGAAACGTTTGTGACATGCGTCAGACTCGGAACTACTCCACTGGCGCGGGTAAATCAGTGGGCACGATTGATGGGTAACCAAACAGGCGCCGAAGCAAAATTGCATGTACTAGTGGGGCAGCAAACTGCAGATGGCCAATAACGGTATCGGATTGTGTGACTATGCCAGACCGTTCAAAATCTCTGACGATTGGTTCAATGATTGGATCAGATAGGTCTGCGGGAAAAGTGTATTCTTCATCAATTTTGTAAAAAGAATCACGAAGAAATTGAACTTCATTCCTGCTGAACTGCCTCGTTGTGATCCAATGAAGTTGAGCATGATGCTTGTATAGAGTCCTCAAGCTCGCGGGAAATCAGAAACAGTAACATGTCACGGCAACCATGCACACCGGCAGACTGGTGTGCATGGTGAAGTAGCTTCAAAATTTCTGTAACAACCCCAGGATGGCCGAGGGTGCTATTGAAGATTGCACCCCTCACTGCTAATGGGATACCCAAATCTACGCCATTTTTTACATCACTGGATGAGCTGATAAATTTGTCCACCAGCATGTCATATTCCTTCCGCCACAGGCGTGGGCCATCAAGTCCCAATGAAGCAATGGGTACAGGGGTAGTTCCACTGGCAGAGCCAATGCCAGAATTGCCATACCTGGCAAGAAGGAGTACACGCACAGGGTAGTTGCTGTGCATAAGGAGCACAAGCTCAGACCAAAAAAATGGAACCAAGCCATAAAGTTGGTGAGCATCATCCACAAAAATATACATGGGCTCCCTAAAGTTGAAACATTCACTTCAGGTGATTCCGGCTGTCTCCTCCCAGTATAGATCAAATGCTTCCCTGTCATTGTGAGATGTATCGACACCTTGCATAGAGATGTTTACGACATGATGCCCTTATGTTCCGGAACCATTTCCCAAGTAGGCTTGCAAGGGTCGTCTTTCCTGAACTGGAGGGGCTACGGAGAAGGCAGACTAGAGATTTATCCATCCAGTCTTGAAATGTGGCAAGCCGTTCGTCACAAATGATTTCTAAAGGGTCTTGGAACTGGCCAGCCTGGGATTGCCGGTCAGAGCTAGAAGCAAGAGCGCTATCATGATGCCCTTCTATAGTAACTAAACTGAAGAGTTAATAGAAAACGAAATGAGACTAAATTAACTTACAGAACTTGGAGTTTGTTACAATAAGATTGACATGACTTGGTCGTTCGTGAGAGATCTCTGAATCCGGAAACACCTCACCAACTATCTCTGCTACCCCCAACCTGTGTGCCTCAGGCAGTTTAAGATCAGGAAACGGTGCGGTTTCTTCATTTGTGATGGGAATGTAGACTTTCCAAAGGTCAAAGTCAGCCGGGCGTACTCCTTTGAGGCATTTTGGCGCATAAGGGGCAACTCGAATAGCCTCCCTCAAAGCCGAGACACTTTTTTCTCTTCCAATCTCAGCCCCAAATGCTTTTTTGAAGCGGTCGCCATAAACCATACAGAAAAGGGGGGACAGTAGACATGAGACGCAAACTTGAAAAAGTCGTGTCTCACAACGTCCAGTCATATTCAATTAATCAAGTGAATGTCTCATAGCTTATAGGTATGTACCTTCTACGCGCTCGAACCAATGCGCAAAGGGGAGTCACGGTGCTCACTGATATCAGGATGCGAGCTGTTGCCATTGAGCTCCTACCCCAGTGCGACCTTAATTAAGCCAAAAGAACAGACTCAATCCTGGCCCTGCACAGAAGCGTTAATTGAAAGGAAAAAGCCAACTGTCAAGAGCCCTAACTTTCGAGAACGAAGGAGGAGAATGATGTGAGCAGGGGTTGAGACACAAGCAGAGGTGAGTCACGGGGTATAAAATAAAGGAGGAAATGTGACCATCATGACACCAACAAAAGATGTTGAGAACTTCAATTTATTTCTGTTTTGTCGAGTACGATCTTGACGGTTAGGAAGGGAGGTGTGAGAGCCTGAGAGTCTTTTGCTAAAGAAGAGTTAATGCATAATGACGGAAATAAAGCTCTCAAACTTGAAGGCGAGAGCAGTGGTATTGCACCCAACACTTTGGTGTCAATAACAGGCCCATCTTCACTTAAAACTAGAAGCATGGAAGGCATTATCAAATGATTCCTTGAGCAGTGCTAGCATAGCGATGGTCGTATAGACGAGGCATGAATTACTGTGATTTACTGTGGTGCTTCCCTGCTTAAGCGCTTGTAGTCAGATGATTCTGTCTATGACGGTCCATGAATGCGCTCCCCCACATTGGTTACTTTCCAATCTTTCTCCATGATCATTATTTCGACGATGAACGAAATATGTGAAGCACATTTTGTGATTACCTGACGTGATGTAGGAGAGTGTAGTGGCTGTTGGTCATCAATGGTATCATCGTTACTCCTTCCGAGTCCACGATATCCTTTGACAACAAACACAACTATCAAGGTATGAGATCTGGATTCAACATCCATCACGAAAATTACTTACACTATGAAAATCAATGCAACCACCGTCAAATATTCGATGCATATTTTCAAACCTACAACACAGCAGCGTAACTACAGGACTTATCTCAATGAGCTCACAATATGGGGCACCAAGCTTGCAAGCGATAAAAGTGCTGAATGAATTCTAGACATATCATACAAGAGCACGCACTTCGATCAAGGAACCGAGTAATAATTACGTGCCATCTACACATACACCCTCCTGGAAAATCCACCCAGTCTTCAAAGTCAGAATACGACCTTTCGTGCCATCAACTTCAGAAACCCGACTACAATAGATAAATACACACAAGCACTGGCACACCTTATATAAACTTGAACCCCCCACATAAATTCATAACCTGCTTCGGGTCCATACGAGTCTTGAGCTCTTCAAGGACCTCAACATTGTCTCCATACATCTTCTCCAAGGGCGTACCGAAAATGGCATAATTTGGATATAGTGGTGCATCAACAATGTTTGACTGGCCTTCGTTTATTGCCGATTCACGAATCCGGGTGGTACTCTCGTGGATCAGCTTGAATATATTATCGTCAAATGCCTTGTCTTTCCATGCTATATAGACATTGAAAGGAAGGAAAGCCTGAGATCGCGTAGGAGGATACGCAGATGGCGAGCAGTTATGACTGAGGATGTTGGGCAAGAATGGCTCGGAGGAATACGATGCAAGTATGCCACTGCTCGCCCCAATCGCCTTACCAACATTCTGGATCATTCATTCAGTGAATGTAAACAAGAGAATATGCTATGCGAAGCTTACAAGACACTCATTGAAGATTGTGTTTAGAAGCCCAGGTGTAAACGTTGCAAGCGGGACGGTATCGAAAACACCCCTGTGAAAAAAGTATTAACTTTATTGCCGAATCAAGGTCTGAAGGTCTTACCTAGCATCAGGAAGTTCATTCGCAGGAAATGATTGAACGAGTGAAAGAAAGCTCCTCTCTGAAACATCGTTAGATATCGATGGGATATCAAGAAAATCATCGAATATGCCGTCAGGCGGACATGAGCCATCGTAAAAGAAAAGCTGTGTAATCACGGGCTGCTGATGATTAGTTAGGTAGCTATGAAATACTAGCGGGCGTACTTGTTGTAGGAAGTTATTGAATGTCGTGATTATGCTTGCTTTTGGATCAGTCACTTTCAAAGTGAATTTGAGAAAGGCAGCCGTTACATCTTGAATATACTTGGGTTCGTATAAAATTGTCCCACCCTATTTCAAAAAACTTGAGTTCGTATCTCAAGCAGCAGGTGATATAGTAACAAACGCACCCACACAGCTCCTTGCGGGAAAGTCTTCATTGTGATTCTGGTCACGATACCCTACCATCGATGTTAGTCAATAACCTCATATCAGACATCGTCGGCTTACGAAATTGTTGAATCCACCCTACGAAAACGAAAACGGGAGGATATTAGGATGCTATGGTGACGCCCAAGATAAAAAAGAGTTACCTTCAGGCCGAAGAACAACTTGGGATTAGATTTATCGTTGATGATTATGACATCCCCGCTCGGGGAAACAACCTCAAATTCGATGATCGAATCTATCGCAAGGCCATACTGGTTTGTGTGCCATGAATAACCTGTCGAAAATGCGGGTCACGTCGTGATGTCCATGGTTCCTGTTTTCTGAACCTACCTCCACCAAGTAAAAAGCCCCCAACACCGATGCCAGAAACCCTTCCGCCTAAAACAGCAACATTATGCCTTTCCAGTTTCTTGTACACGTCATCAAACACAAGGCCGGTACCAATGTCTGCTGTCTGGGTTTCCTGATGATACGTGACGATATTAAACCGTGTTAAGGCAATCTGAACGCCGGAAGTGGAGGAAAATCCTGGGTTCGTAGCGTGGCCCCCGCTTTTGACCTGAGTCTAGTTAAGTGTTTTTTGACATCATGCTCGGAACAAGGAAAGAAACAGACACCGAATTGAACTTTTTCTCTACCAATAAACCGTAACTAATGCCTCATGTTAGTCCAGTTTCTTTCATTGGAGGTGATTTTGTGCGTACGGCCTTTCCAAGATCGTGAGCTGTGCCTGGTTCAAATGAACACGTTGAATCTTGGGAACTCGAGACCGCCCAATGTTTGTTGTCATTTACATATTCTGGGTCATCTATAAGAGTGCTCATTAGGCGAAAATCAAAATAGCCAACTGTCCACGTGCTTGGATAAAACACGGCACTTGCAGTTGAAATCACTTGTGCAATCTTCTTGCAAACAGCCCTAGGATTTCCTTGTCGGGCAAACGACACGCAAAAGAGGGACGCAAGTAGTAAGAGCAAAGGTAAACTGCGCGTCGTCGTCATTCTACAGTGGGAGTCCCAGATAACTTTCATTTTCACCTGCCTAGGTGATTTTATATGCTTTCAAAATATCAGCGCATTTGACTAAACTGGTCTTGTTCTGGTTTTCCGGTACAAGAAACGAAGAATGTACCCTGGTTATGGAATGCAGGGCCTGGAGGTGACATTCCATACGCTGGAAATATAGCGCTAATTTCGGGACACCTTCCAGAACAACCAGTGGATCACATGCTGCATGAGTGGCAAATACATATTGGTTAAACGGTTGTTTCCACTGGCAACAGAGGAGCCGACACTACTCTTGTTGAGGTGTATGTGGACAAGACGCGACACGGGCTGCTGAGCACGCCAATACAAGCGGTGGAAGGTATGTATAAACAAAGATTTCATTGCTTTTTTGACGTTCCAATGCAAGAAACGAAAGAACGAACGAACGACTTGGAACTTGAAGTTGAATTCAAAGCCAGGGATGTTACAGAGGAATCACGTCACACCAGGCAGGCCGACGGCCTCAGCCGCTGTCGCGACGCCAACATTCCCACGAACACAATACAACCTCCGCCGAGTCTGAACTCTACTCGAATTTCGACAGGTATGTGAGAAAAATATGTCCTCTAGATGCGTTCTCTTGGACGTTAATATCCGCTCAATTGTCTGTGTGTTAGATAGGATTTTTGGCAAAAGTCGGACCATCTAACGTCTTCATGTTTTAATTCAACCTCCTTTATGTGCTCGAACAAAGTACCCGTCCCCCTCAGGTGATTTACCCAGGAGTCCACCTTCATCACCAAGTATGTTGAGCATGCAACGTATCTGCATATTCTCTTCGCAATTAAAATTCATTACCACTCACCTTATCCCCAGGTATTTGAAACGAACAACTAGAGATCGATAAGTCGCTCCAATTTCGGCATTGATTTGGCGTCTTCGGCATCCGATTAATTGGTGATCCTCTATACAAGTGTTTCAGTGCGCGTTCCATTGTCGAAATTATACTGCTTCAGTCACTGTCAAAGTCGGCCAAGGCAGACGTTGAAATTATTATCGATTATCTCTCATACGTTGTAGACACGCTGATGAAAACCCATATAACAGACAATGCAATGCTTCAATCCATCTAAAGTCACATTTCAGTGAACTCTACTTCTATCATACACGAGTTGCAAACGCATCTAGTCCGCCATGCCGACAATGACATCGGCCTTGTACGCCGTCTCTTTCTTCGTGTTATCGTTCCTAATCAGGTAGCGAGGCTCGGAATCTGATGCCTGAAAACAATGGTGTTCACGTCACTTGTCGCGTCGCAGAAGTAGCAACGAGACCATACCTTGACTTTCTGCTGCGTCTCCCCAACCTGTTGAGACTCGGTAATGATCTCAACGATCTCGCCGGTGGTGACAGACGTTTGGGTCGCAGCTGATGCAGTTCCGATACCGTGGTACTTGACACGATCTCCAACCTGCGGACGTGTTCCTTGAGCAAAATAGTCAAAGGAGTGTCATGAGCGATACCTACTTTATATTCAGACATTGTGTGAAATTGCTTCGAATCAAGGTGGTTGAATGCAGAAGAATGAGTGGGGATATGCCAGTTCGACTCGAAATCTGCTGCATAATTTATACTGTCAGAAATCTTCGTGATGTCAGGGTGATCGGAAAGCCCGAGTCACGGTCGATCATTTTCCATGTGCATGTCCAGTACACCACGGTGCGCATACAGCTACAACGCGCATACAGCTAGCCAGCGCGTGACGTCAATTCAGCACCCGCGTCATGCAATGACGTCTATCGTTGCCCGCAGGTGATATCTCCCTGTATTCAACTAGACATATCGTTCTTTACTACACAAAGGTACATATACAAATTGCTTAAGTGAACTTGAATCATCCACAAAGGTCCATAACTCCGTTGGGATCCAAGCGAGATTTGAACTGTTTAAGGGCATCCACGTTGTTCCCGTACATCTTTTCCAAAGGGGTACCAAAAATTAGCATAATTTGGATACGATGGTGCGTTGACAATGCTAATCTGTCCTTCATTAATTGCCGCCTCACGAATTCGAGCACTGCTTTCACAGATCTGTGTAAAGATCTCATCATCGAACAGCCTCATTGCTCCATGCGATGTAAAGAAAGGGAAGAACGCCTAAGAACGAGTTGGAGGATATGCAGATACCATGGTATTATGACTGAGGATGTCGGACAGGAATGGCTCAAAGGAATAGGACGCAAGGGGTCCACTATTTGCGAATATATCCCGGCCGACATTCTGGGAACTCATCAATTGAAGACATGGAAAGGATATATGTTTAGAAGGCTTACAATGGTTTCATTGTAGATCACGTTCATAAGTTCATGTGAAAAGGTTGCAAGTGGAACAGTATCGAAGACACCCCTAGGGATACACAACTCAAAAGATAATTATATGATGTATCTCGCGGTCCATACCTTACACCAGGAAGGTCATTTTCAGGAAATGATTGATCCGCCGTATTATCGGTTATAGAGGGAATTTTTTGAAAATCGTGATGCCTGGAGGAGGACTTGGACCATCGTAAAAGAAGAGTTGCGTGAGTACAGGCTAAAAAATGATAAGCATATCACTCATGCAACAGGAATACTCGTAACTGCACCAGACTCAAAAAGCTGTTGAACGTGGTGATTATGCCCGCCTTGGGGTCCGTCACATTCGACGTAAATTTGAGGTAAGCAGCTATCAAACCCTGACTATACCTAGAGTCGTATGTAACAGTGCCACCCTGTCAACGTTTGAATTTATGGCTAATATAGCAAGTGAGTGGTGCTTGACAAACCCAAACGTTGCCCTGTGAGAAGGTTTTCATTGTAATTCTAGTGACAAAACCCTACCCATTGATATTTAGTGGGCATTTTTGACATCAAAACTTTACGAAATTATTGAGTCCACCCTACGAATTCATTGAATATATTGAGGACCGCAGAGAACAAGGAAGCAAAAGAGTCACCTTGAGGCCAAAGAACAGCTCAGGATCAGACTCATCGTTAACAATGATAGTCTCCCTGCTCGGTGAGACAAGTTCGAACTCAGTGACCGTATCAATCGCAAGGCCATACTGATTTGTTTGCCAAGAATAGCCTGTTGAGAATGTTGGTTCCATTGCAATCCTTGGAGCGAGCCTACCTCCACCAAGTACAAAGCCGCCTACACCAATACCAGAAAGCCTTCCACCCAAAACGGCATCACCAGTCTCCGCCAACTTCTTGTACAAATCATCAAAGACAAGGCCGGTACCAATATCTGCGGTATGGGTTTCTTGGTGATAGGTGACGGTATTGAATCGGACTAAAGCAATTTGAATTCCTGGTGTAGAGGAAAATCCTGGGCTCCCGGTGTGCCCCCCGCTTTTGACCTGGAATCTTGTTAAGGATTTACATGTGTTGGAATATTGGAAGGACAGACACCAAATTGAACTCTTTCTTCACTAATAATTTGCAACTGCGGATCTCTTTAGTAGGTTTATTGAATTACTGTCAGTTTTTGCTTACAGCTTTTCCAAGATCTTCAGTTGTGCCAGGCTCGAAGGAACATGTCGAACTCTGTGAGCTCTAGGCAGCCCAATGTTTGTTGTCATTCACATATTCAGGAGCCGCTACCGTATGTGCATCAGGGCAAGAAAAGGGTACCAATATCCAGTTATCCACGTACGGGGATAGAATACGCCACTGGCACTTGAAATCTCTCCTTCAATCTTTTTGCAAGCAACGATGGGATCACCTTGCTTGAACAGCAATAGATTCATGGAAAAGAGATGCAATCATTAGCACGAACAAAGAAAATCTGTGTGTCACTGTCATTTTGAAATGGGGCTTCCAGATAAACGGCGTTTACACCTGTCAGTAGGGGATTATATGCAGCTCCCAAGGGTAAACCCATTCGACTAGACTTGGCTTCTTTGGGTTTTTCGGCGCGAAGACTGGTAGAAATGTAGATAGTTAGTTATAGCATGTAATGAGGGTGGAAGTCATAAGTCCCTCCGTTGGCTAGCGGAATAATATATCACTCACTAGTGTATCTCAGAGCTACCAGCAGCTTCAGAATGACAGGCCACCACTAGTAATAGTGCACTTGTTATGATTTGAATCATGGAGGTTTTGACGAAGTTATGAACCCCAAAAACTCACGTGTGCATTCATTTCAGTTTAGGGGAACGTCTTGTGGCACAGTGAATCATGCGCCCAGAGATTATTGTATTAAAGCGAGAAAACAAGGGCCTCCAGATTTTCACGGAAAAAGTGACGCGGCGCGCCCGCCAAACACGCCGCGTGCTTCTACCTGCTCGTGACTTTCCCGTCACGTGCCCGCGACCCCCATTACATTCAGCATCTTGGTGGGTGAGGGATGCGAGGTGGTGGATGACGGTTGGGGTTGTTGAGAAGACTGGCTCCCAGAGGGAGTTGCCCAGTCCGGAACGCCTGCGCAGAGCGCTAGGCTAATCCCTAAGGGAAGCAGTAGCTAGGGAGCTAACTTACTGGTTAGTAGGTTGCTTGTGCTACAACTAGAAGCTCTGTAAG
>KZ302176.1:0-37903 GCA_002554575.1 Amanita thiersii Skay4041 | reverse complement strand
CGAATAAGCTATTCCTTCTTGCACTTGACATGACATGGGAATGGGATTGATAATCCACTGACTCAGCACATAACCATGTCTGACATTTTGTGTATTTTTCTCCTATTAATATACTGGTCTGAAATGTATAAAAGCCCTGTATTCTGTAGCTAGAAAAATAACAAACTTCGTTCTCTCAATTGTCAAGCCTCTGCCTCCTCTTGAAATCGTCACTACACACTACTCTCTCTGTTTACTACACTGCTCTAGAATGTAAGTGAAAGTCTTACTTAACTAGCTGCTGCGTGTTGCTGTTGTCATCCTCTCGACACCAGTGGTGGGACCAAAGAACCAGATTGGACGATTGAACAAGCACTTGCTCAGATACAACAACTCCTTGGTGCAGTCAACAACCTACAGCAAACTATTGCACATTTACAAGCTCAGGTTGGGACTACACCACTGGTACAAGGCAGTACAACATGAGGACCAAAAATGGCAACCCCGCCCTTGTTTGATGGTTCTATGGCTATGTGTGAGGCATTCATAAATGCCTGCTGGTTATATATCTCCACCAAACCCCAAGAATTCCACAACCTCCAAATGAAGATAATGTGGGTTCTTGGATTTATGCAGTCAGGAATGGTGCAATTATTCCACAACCAATTCATGGGATATATGCTCACAGAGGCTTACCATACACAATACTTGGAATCCAATGAACTGGATCCAATAGAATTACTGTATGTGGACATATACAAAGCCTTTGGCAACCCTAACAAACAGGCCACAGTGATACAAGAGATCACTACAATCAGGCAAGGGAATAAATCTGGAGAAGAACATGTCCAAGGCTTTAAACAATGTTACATGAGATCAGGCTATGGGGAAACTGCTGGAATACATGAATTCAAGCAGTCGCTTAATGGTCCCCTCCTGGATAAAATAATGGGCATTCTGGATCTCCCTACCACTTTGGAAAAGTGGTACAATATTGCTGTGAGGTTAGATAGGCAATGGAGACAGGTGGTGGTGGAGAAGAAGATCTTTGCCTCTCAAAGTGGAAAAGGAGAGACAGGGACAAATAATTCAACCCAACAGTCACTGACAACAAATCCACAATGCCAGACTGTCAGACCCCCTTCTCTCCCAGCTGGTAACACATGGCAGAACTGAGATCCAAATGTGATGGATGTTGATTGCAACCAATCTCAGTGAAGGTGTTTCAACTGTGGCCAACCAGGCCACTTTGCCTGTTCTTGCCCCCAACCCTGCCAACAGAGGACAAGATTGATTGACATATGGCAGAGTGGTACAGAGGAGGAAAGGGAAGAACTCAGGAGGGTGATGGGTGCAGGCAATGTGGATGCTGCCCCAGAGGAGTCTACAGTTCAATGGTCATCAGCTTCAACCTCTTCTACTCAGCATTTTCGCTTCCATCAATGAGTAGCTCTGACTCATTGATTACATCTTGTAAATATGTGGACTCATGTATGAATATTAATTACATTTTACAAAGCAATGCAAACCATATTCACGAGATTAGGAGTGAACCACTGAGACAAAAGAAAAATGGTTTAAAAGCTTGGACTGGCCAATGGGTGTTACAGCAAATTTGGAACAAAAATATTGAGGAAGGAGTTCAAACTCTCACTCAATATGCTCATAACAAGAGGAATAACAAAATATCAACTGGATTAGTTCATGAAATCAATATGATATCTGAAAAGGATGCCTTATGGGCAATATATCAACTGAAAAATAAACCAACCATTATTCAGACATCTGGAACAAATCAAATCAATATTCCTTGCATTATCTCCACAAAAGACACATTTGAAACATTTGCCATAAAAGCCTTATTGGATAGTGGATGTACAGGATCATGTATAAACTCAGAATTCATCAAACAACATAGGATTAATACTCATCCTCTTCCTCGCCCAATACCAGTTTACAATGCTGATGGAACCCAAAATGTTGGGGGATCCCTGACACATATGGTAAAATTAAGAATGAAAATTGGTGAACATGAAGAGATAATGGATTTTGGCATGTCAAATCTGAGTAAAAATGAAATCTTCCTTGGATTCTACTGGTTAAAATACCACAATCCTAAAGTCAATTGGAAAGCTTCCAAAGTCAAGTTTTCATGCTGTCCTGGTACATGCCAAATGAACAGTGAGGTAGAGGAACCCGAAGATGAACTAGATCTTTGGGTATGGGACAAATTAGAAGTTGGGGATAAACTCCTAGCAGTTCATGTAGGACCAGAGGAAATATGGTATAGGGCATATCAGTCTAAAGCTGGATCACTTGTGGAACAAGTCTATGTTCCGAAGACAAGTAAAGATCTTCATAGTAAAATTCCAACATACTGCCTACCATACTGTAAGGTTTTTGAGAAAGAAATGTTCAATGAACTCCTGCCTCAGTGACCCTGGGATCATGCCATTGAATTAATCCCAGATGCCAAACCTTTGGACTGTAAAATATATCCCCTCAATATTGAGGAACAAAGGCAATTGGACAAGTTCTTAAAAGAAAACCTCAAATCTGGTCATATACAACCATCAAAATCACTAATGGCATCTCCATTTTTCTTTGTAAAGAAAAAGGATGGTTCTTTACATCCTGTACAAGACTACAGGAAACTAAATGAGATGACTATTAAAAACCAATATCCATTACCCCTTATCAGTGAGCTGATCAATAAATTGTCCAAGGCTAAATACTTCTCAAAAATGGACATATGCTGGGGGTATAATAATATATGGATTAAGGAAGGTGATGAATGGAAAGCCACCTTTAGGACCAACTGGGGCCTCTTTGAACCTCTCATTATGTTCTTCAGATTAACGAATTCTCCAGCAACTTTCCAAACCATGATGAACAATATTTTTTGATCAGAAATTGCTGAAGGATGGGTGGTCATCTACATGGATGACATCCTTGTTTTCACGGAACATCTTGAGGAACATCGGAAGCGTGTAGCTCAAATATTAAATAAGCTTGAACAACATAAACTCTCATTAAAACCCGAGAAATGTTTATTTGAGCAAATGGAAATTGAATTCCTGGGACTGATAATCTCACAAAACATGCTAAAGATGGACCCAGTTAAGGTTAAAGGAGTAGTGGACTGGCTGTAAGGGACGTCTATCTCAGTGCTCAGGCAGTAAGTATCACAATCGGTTTCTATTTCTTTTTCATTTTCTTTTCTTTTCCTTTTCTTTTCCTTTTTCCCATTATCTTATCTTATTGAATCCTCGGCCATCTCGGATCACTCGGTCATGTCGGATGTATCAGACATCTCGGATGATCTCCAAGGAGCCGTTGGTTCAATTCCCCTTTGTGTCATTCTTTTATCATTTAGTTATAACTATCATTTGTGATTGTTTATACCTTAGCTTCTAGATAGTCTACCTCTACATGTAGCTACAGAAGTTGTCCTCTATCTCTATAAACTTCCTCCTCTCTTAACTCGTCTGTCTTTGGGTATTGTGGGTTGATACCTGAGAGAGTTTGGATTGTGGTACAAGGGCTATTTCGTGAGCTTTTGACATAATCTAGAAGCTACTTCTCTCACCTGTCAAGCACGTCTCTCTGAGACTCATTCATCGTCACTTCCATAGCGCGCGTGCGCTCCCTCTTCCATCTTTCATCTCAGTAATGGAGGGTGTCCCTCTTCCAAGGCATCCCATACACCAATAGCCTAATCACAGGCTCCTATGACCTACCACTCACAGCCCAGTGCTACTGTTCAACCGTACCCCATAACGGCTATTGGAGATAGAATAGCATTACTCACAGAGCACATTGGAAAATAGTCGCTAGGCGCATCCCTGTGTAGGTGCCCACCCTCGAAAGAAACTCATTCACTCATTGCCTTGCGTGCCTTCGATCCTGGGTTTTTCCTATCCTTATCCATCTTCATCACCTAAGTGACAGTCAGGGTTGTGTGCCTGTCACAAGGTTCTACTGACATCCCCCAACCTCACATTCTACCTCTATTATCAACATGGATCCTTTATTATATGCACTGTTACCATTCTATTATCTGTTCAGGATAATATTTTTCCCATTGCGAATGATGGTCGGTGGAGGTACGGGAGGTACCTCCGAACCAGGCTGGACCTTAGAGCAAGCTTTTGCTCAAATTCAGCAACTCCTTGGTGCAGTCAATATGTTACAACAAACGATAGCACAACAAGACCAGACCATTGTGCAACTTCAGGTGCAAAACATGGCTACACCTCCGGCACAAGGTCAGACAGCGCGCGGCCCTAAGATGGCCACTCCTCCACTCTATGATGGTTCCATGGCGACATGCGAGGCTTTCATCAATGCCTGCCATTTATACATATCTGCGAAACCCCATGAGTTCATATCCCTTCAAACCAAAATCACTTGGGTACTGGGCTTCATGCAAACCGGCATGGCTCAGTTATTTAGGGATCATTTTATGGTTTATATGACGACTCAAGAGTATCACACTCAGTACCTCAAAGCAACTCACCCAGACCCTATCAAGTTGCTTTACCAGGATATATATAAGGCATTCGGAGATCCAAACAAACAGGTGACTGCTATACAGGAGATCACCACTTTAAAACAGGGTTTGAAAACTGGTGAAGAACATGTACAAGCTTTCAAGCAATGTTACATGCGATTGGGATATGGTGAAACTGCTGGGATCCATGAATTTAAAAGATCCCTCAACACACCCCTCCTCAATAAAATCATGGGAATCCCAGAATTGCTGACTACCCTTGAAAAGTGGTACGACCTAGCAGTAAGATTGGACAGACAATGGAGACAGGCGGTGGCGGAGAAGAAGATCTTTGCCTCTCAAAGCGGAAAAGGAGAGCAGGGGACCAACAATACCACTAGACAACTGGCGCAATCTAATCCACAGTGCCAAACACCCCGACAACCTGCTCCCCCGGCTGTACAAACTGGAAATACTCGCGACCCCAATGCGATGGACATCAATCGCAATAGATCACAAAAGAGATGTTTCAATTGTGGTCAGATCGGTCATTTCATGCGAGTATGCCCTCAGCCCCGCCAACAGAGGACAAGATTGATGGATATGTGGAACGGCAGCACAGAGGCGGATAGAGAGGAGCTGCGAAGGATGTTGGGCAGAGACACTCAAGGAGATACTCCCCCAGAAGCCAATGTTCGCCAGATTCAAGTTCCCCGTTCTCAGGATTTTCAACAGCATCAGTAAATGGCTTCGGTTTATTGACTAGTGTAGATAAACATATCAATTCCTGTATAAACATCGACTACATATTGCAGGACAATGCAAAATATGTTCATCAAATAAGAAGCAAACCTCTGAGAACAAAAAAGAACAGATTAAAACCATGGACAGGAACTTGGGTCTTAAGACGGATTTGGAATGAAGAATTGAGTGAAGGAGTTAGAACCCTCACTCAATACTCTCATAATAAAAGATTGGCAGAAATCACCACTGAGACAGTGTTAGAACTGAATAAATTGTTGGAGACAGATGCACTCTGGGCAATTTATCAGTTAAAAAACAAACCTACTGTCATCCGAACCACCAGTACAAACCAAATGGATGTACCATGTGTGTTTTCTACCACTGACACATTCCAAATCTTTATGGCGAAGGCTTTAGTAGACAGCGGCTGTACTGGCTCATGTGTAGATGAGGACTTCATTAAGAAACACTGGATCAACACCATTCCCCTTCCCAGATCCATTCTGGTATATAATGCCGATGGAACGCTTAACGTAGGTGGATCTCTTACACATATGGCAAAATTGAGAATGAAAATTGGGGATCATGAAGAAGTTATGGATTTTGGTGTTTTGAAACTTAGTAAACATGAAATTTTCCTAGGGTTTGATTGGCTAAAACATCACAACCCAAAAATTGACTGGAAAGCAGCTAAGTTAGAATTCTCTTGTTGTCCAGGCACATGTGCTGACAGTACAGAAGTGGATGAGCCCGAGGATGAGGCTGAATGCAGGAAATGGGAAGAGATAGAAGAGGGTGACCGACTATTGGCTGTACATATCGGACCAAAAGAAATACGGTACAGGACTTACCAATCCAAAGCAGGAGCATTAGCGGAACAAGCTTATTGTTCAAAAGCTAAACCTAATCTAACTAAACTTCCTGCCTATTGTCAACCGTATAGAAAGGTTTTTGAGAAAGAAATGTTTGACGAATTGCCCCCGAGACGTCCTTGGGATCATGCAATCGAACTTATTCCAGATGCGAAACCTCTTGATTGTAAGATTTATCTGCTAAATCTACAAGAACAAAAGCAACTGGATGAATTTCTTTGAGAAAACCTGGACTCTGGCCAAATTAGACCCAGCAAATCGCCTATGGCCTCTCCCTTTTTCTTTATAAAGAAAAAGGATGGCTCCTTGTGACCTTTTTTTTTTTTTCGAATAGTAGAATTTAAACGTTGTACTGTACATGCTGCGAACTCTACCGCTAATGTAAGCAAATGTCCCTCACGAAGAGGAAATTCGAAAAATTATGTAGTTTGAAGGGAGGCGGGTTGCGCTCTTGGTGCACCCTGATCCTCATCTTCGTTAGTGACCAGGCCCTCAAATGTGAAGGCTTTGGGGTTGTGTCGGATAAACTCAATAATGAGTTTAATAGCCGATGGTCGTCGTATTAACGAGGGAAGTGGTTGTAATCTATGTATGTAGTCAGAACAGATGGTAAGTATATGCTCACGTGTGGCAGGAAAGTCTTCTCCTCTGTCAGCGCAGAGAGCACACGCCTGGGAATTCTTGCTCGGATGAAATCGTTCAGAGTATTCTGTGGTTGGCACATGATTGGTGAGGGCTCTGGTGAGCCTCGAGTAGTTTGTGATGGTGTCCCCGCATAGGGCCCCCCACTGTTTCCGTGTTGTGGTAACCCCTGTCCTGCGACCCATGTTTATCAGTAGCCATTGCAAACCGAAGGGAGGGGAGAGGTGTGATCTCCACGCCTCCATGAATATTCTGTGGTGTTTTCTTTTAATGTGTGACAGGGATTGCAGGTCCAGAATTACGGCTGTGTTACAACGAGTTAGTGAGTCAGCGAGGTTGTTATGGAAGATCTTCCTGTGGCCAGGGCACCACCCAACGGTTAGGTGGTTCCGCGGGTCGTCTTGTAGCCATCGTCGAAGTTTGAGCAAAGCGGCTGCCGAGCTCATCCGGTCATGGCTCTCTTTGCTGAGGAAGAGGCCAATTGCCGATTGAGAGTCTGTAAACAGACTTACTCGACCTGAGAGGCCAGATGAGGGAGTAGAGTGAGAGGTAGAGGGAGAGAGAAGGCAAATGGCCTGCTGGAGAGCTTGGACTTCGCTCTCGGTGCTATTTGTACTCAAGATGCCTTTGTACCACGTGTTTATTGTTAGGCCTTGTTTGGTGAGGACCACCGCTGCCATCGCCTTGTCATTTTCAGGGTTATGGCTGCCGTCTGTGAAGATGGCGTAATCCGCAGCTACGGAGCTAGCATTTACGTCATGGATTCGATTGTTCATCCATTGATCGTAAAGTTTTCTGTCCGTTTTCCTCGGGGGAGTGGGGTTATCCCATGAGATGCGATCTTCGTACAAGTCGATTGTGCGGGAACCTTTTACATGAAGAGGGTGTAGGACCGAATATTTCGGGGAGATCAAGATGTCCCTTGCTAAATGTAGGAGGGTTGGTCTTGGTCTCCATCTTGACTTGGTATAGAGGAGATTGTAAGTATGGTCTCCATTATGTTTGATGGTCCTTTGTATTGCTCTCGATGACAGGAGTGTTGCCATATGGAGGGTTGCGTTTGCAAGGCTTTTATTCAGCCATATTGTCACTGGCGGAATTGAAGACAATACGTCTAGGCTCTTGATGGGGGTGGTCCTGAAGGCGCCCATGATCCATCGATTTGCCACGTTTTGTAATTTGTGACATTTGTCCACCAATTTTTTGACGCTGTAGCCGTTATGTCAGTACCACAATTGGAAACCGTAACTCCATATCGCTCGTGCAATTGCAGTGTATACTAACGCTCGAGTATCCGGTGAGAGTCCCCAGGTCGATGTGCCCATCATGCATGCTGACCTGAGGAAGGTGAGCGCTTTATTAGTGTAACAATTAATGTGAAAAGAAAAATCTAAGTAGGGAGAGAAAAAGAAACCTAGATACTTCCAATTACTCTGCGTTTTAATCGTGATGTTTATTGACGGTGTGTTTGTGTCCTTGGGGATGTCGATAGTTTTGTGTAGAGAGTCAGTCGGAGTGAGATGACTGTGTGGTTTCGAGAGATCAAGCGCGTAAAAATTGAAGAATTCTGTTTTCGTCACTTCTAGTGTGAGTCCTATACGTTCAAACGCTTGGATTAGTCTTAGGTAGAGGACCTTCAGGATGGCTTTATTCCCCTCAATTGAATCCGAAGAGTGTCCAATGACTCCGTCGTCCACGTAGAAAATGGTGAAAGAGGGGGAGTGGGGATCCATCAGGAAATATTGGTTGAGTGTGGCTGCGATGCATAGAGCAGATAAGATAGGGGAGAGACAGTCTCCCTGAGGTAGCCCCAAGTCAAAAGGTGTGGGGGGTGACGTGGCCGATCCCCATTTGTATTGAGTGTACCTATCCTTGAGGAAAGATTCGATGAATTCGCAGATTGTGTCGCTGAAGCCTTGTTGGCGTAGTATGCGAACCAATACTTGGTGGTTGATGGAGGGGAAGAATTGGCCGATGTCTATTGCTAGGATTGATGTGTGGAGACCACGCGCTTTCGCTTCTTCTACATGTGTGGTCAGGAGGAGGCCTGCATCGGTAGTTGACAATTCTTTGATACCTCCTACTTGTGCGGGGTGGACTATTCGGTGAAGGATGGCCTCCATATTCATGCGTTCTGCTAAGATCTTCATGGTCAGTTTACTCATCGTGTTTAAGAGGCATATCGGTCTATATGCTTTCGGAGAGGAGTAATCGCCTTTGTTTGGTTTGGGGATGACCAGAGTGATCGATGCCTTGAATTCGGAGGGCCAAAAAGCATTTTCAACCGACCATGAAATGCTTTGGTGAAGTTGATACTGAAAGCGTGCATGGTGGTTCCACAGGAATTTCAGGTGTCTCCAAGTCAGATGATCTGGTCCTGGGGCCAATCCATTTGTAGTCTTGGATAATGCCTTGTAGATTTCCATTCTGCTCAAGGGATGAAAAGAGCGCTTTGGAAGTTGTTTGTACGAGTCCGTTTCTTCTAAAACTGGAGATGTATATGATGAGGCGTTGAATTGTTCATGTAGTTGTGTCCAGAGTTCCGGTAGGGAGGAGACCTGTTTGCCATCCGTTCGTTTTATTGTGGAAAAAGCAGGTGGTGGTCTAGCGTTTCCCCACTTAGCCGGTTTCCATGGTTTGCGGTTGTTGGATGCCTCTTGAACGGTTTCTCTATAATATGATTGGTGAGCTTGATGGATGTTGGAATGGTAGGCGTCTCTGTTTTCACGAGTTGGATGAGCCGCTATCAGTTCTTTTGACTGTTGACAGTTTTCATTCCACCAAGGAGTAGGGTGTTTGGTAGAACCAGGTTTGGAGTTTGCAGTCCATGCATGTTGTATTATGTTGTACAATTTTGAGAAGTTGGCCTGCGCAATCTCATGCTGTGATTTTGTGTCGTCATTTGCCGTTGGAGACGTCCACCATTCCACATCTCCTATGGTCGAAAGAAATGATATTTCCTCCTTACTGTCCTGTTTGATATAAGGTGGTCGATAAGGTTCAATATCTTTCAACCATTGGATTGTGATGAGGGCATGGTCAGAGCTTCCTTGTTTATCCAACTCAACCTTGCAAATTGCTTGGGTGCGGTTGTGGTCCTTTGCGAATGCTAAGTCTAGCACTCTATTTGTATGGTGTGCCGAAAAGTGGGTAGGCGAGAAAGGGGAGTTTAAGAGTGATAAGTCGTTCAGAAACATCGTCTGTAGGAGAGAGTCGGCTATGTCCGGAGTGGCATGGACAGATGTGTCCCACTCGGCGTGGTGTAAGTTAAAGTCTCCTTGGATTAGGTTGATGTCCTGAATGCTATGGGCATTCTCTATGAGGGTCTTGACAGCTTCGTTGCGAGGTCCCTTAAAAGGGTTATTGTACACGTTTATGATAGTGGAAGTTTTTCCTGTAAAGTTGTTGGTTAGTTTAACGCAAAGGATGTTGTGGTGATCGAATGAATCGGTATCTACGAAGAGAGAGTGGTTTGTAAGAAGGCGTTTATTTACGAAGGTAGCAATCTGTGATTGTTCTTGGTATTTGTTAAAAGAATGAGTGCATGTCCAAGCCAGATGAACTACTGATCCATAGATTGGAGTTCCATTTGGATCGAAAGAGGGGACATTTTTGATTAAATAATATGGGCACTCTTGAATTAATAACATGTCTAGGGAGTTAGCTAATGAATCCAGTAGTCCATGAAGGTGTTTAATGTTTTTAGTGACATTTTGACATGCTATGTTGCCGTATGTCAGGGCGAAGGTGTTGGTGTGATTGGGGTGTATATTCATGACACCTTGGGGGATAATCGTCGCCCAGCGGCGTTAGGTGCAGGTAGGTTTGCTGTTCTTTGTGCGCAGCGAATTTCCTGTCTTTCTTTGTTCCGGGCGTTCTGTGCCTTGATATAGACTGATAACTCAGCTTTGTTGTTACGTGCCTTGTAGAAAGGGCAGTGTTCCGAGGTGCTCATATGAGGCCCCTCGCAATTGACACATTTGACGTCACAAAGAACGCCTTTTGTGCAGGTCTCGCATGTGGATTTATGCATAGAGGTAGGGTGGGGGCCGCCGCACCTTGCGCAATAGTGTGTCTTCGCCTTGCAGAATTTGGTTGTGTGGTCCCACCTTTGGCATATGGGACAATTCCGTTTATCTTCGCCGGATTTGAAAATGAACTTCTTGCATACGGTTGGATTGTTGTTGAACTTGACAACCGAGCCGAGACATTTCTTCACGACAGATCCAGATTCAGTATCAAAGACTTCGCAGACGACTGTTCTGGTGTAGGATGGGCGTTCGACCTGCCCTGGTTTTAGTGGCCGTGTTCTTTCAAAACGCGGCGTTAAGGAGAACCTGACGTTCTCGAAGTTCGGGTGTTTACGGAGGTAGTGATACAAAAGACTGTTATCCATGGGGAGGCCATCCGAATGTTGTGTCGGGACTCTGGGGAAATGGAGTTTTGACCTGGGTTTCCGATTTGCCAGAGTTGCATCCGGGAAAAGGTCCAATACCACTTCTTTAAGGGCGTCAAACACGGTCTTTCCATCCGGTAATTCGTCTGTCCTATTCTTGTCAATGTTTCGGGTCATGGTGACTGTAAGGGACGTCTATCTCAGTGCTCAGGCAGTAAGCCAAGGACCAAGTATAGGACTCTCAAGGGGAGCGGCAATGGTGAGATAACCACCGCTTAGATAAGATGTAGATATGTCTGATCACCAGGTAGAGCGATGCTCTAGGTAGTTTCTCAGACAGTGAGAGCGAGGTGAGAGTAGGGAAGATACTTGTATTGAAAGCCTAGGGAATCCTAGGCAAAGCAGCTACTACTTATATACATGAGGTGGTAGCTAAGGCGAACTAAAAGGAAGTAATGAAACAAGTAAGAAAGTAAATATAGCTACTACTGGTAACTGGATGAGTAAGTAGCTCGGCGAGGCGATGAGTAGAGATGCTGGGGACCAGAGTAGCCCAAAGCAGTAGTCAGTGATGTTGACTACAAGTGAAACACTGTCCATAGAGTTAGTAAGGATGAGTATTCGCAAAGGGATAAATAAAGGTAAACAAAAGGATGTCGAAACGTCGAAAATAGGGGTTAGAGCACTTAGGGGTTGAACCTTGAGCGCTAGAGGTTTGGAGGGCGTAACAGTGACCATGATAGCTTTCGGGTCTTTCGACCAATTAGCGGTTTTTACATGATTACTTCCTAGGGCCAAAAGCCATTCCACGTTTTCGCTGATGATGTTATTGAGGGCATCAGTGAGTTCTTCATCTGTTTGTTTTGGGGAGGGGAGAGTATTTTCGTCGTCCATAACAAAGAATTTGAAGACGTTGGGTGGGGGGGGCAAGATGGTGGCTCTAGAAATCTTATTAGTTCCTACTGTTTTCCATCCCCCTGCTCCGTCCTTCCTGGGGTCTTTAGCGTTGGGCGTGGTTTGAGCCTTTTTGGTGTACGAAGTGGGAGTGGGATTTGGAGCTTCGTTGGACTTGACCAGTTTTTGCTTAGCATTTGCTAGTTTGTCCCTTTCCGAGATTTTGTGAATTTCGCGCATGATTTGCATACCGTTGTCTTTGTTCATGTCATTTAAAAGCTTCTGTAAATGATGAGTGTTGGGTGTGTTTCCTTTCCTCGTTTTGTCAGCCTCCTGTTTGGAGTTCGTTATTTTGGCCTTTGAGGAGATACCCTTCATGTTGACCTTGGTTTTGGGGGGGGGGGGGAAGGGGGGGGGGAGTCAGGGAGGGCAGATCCGTCATCATCGATTCTGTGTTTTGGGGTCCACTGTTCTGCAAGTTTGATGAGTTTCTTGAGCTCCGTTTTCTTCTGAAGTGGGATTGCCGGGTTGGTGGTTTGTTCTCTAGTGTGTTGGACGTAATATTCGAAGTCCTTAGTGGCTAGGTAGTCTTCGAAGTTCTGTTTCTTTACGTTAGATTGTCGCCGTGTGTCAATCTGGAGGAGTATTTGGAATGCTCCTTGTGACCTGTACAAGATTATCAAAAACTTAATGAGATGACCATTAAGAATCAATATCCATTACCCCTCATTGGAGAATTAATTGATACACTGTCCAATGCTAAATATTTCACTAAGATGGACATCTGATGGGGATACAATAATATACGGATCAAGGATGGCGATGAATGGAAGGCAGCCTTTAGGACCAATCGAGGATTATTCGAACCTTTAGTCATGTTCTTTGGACTCACAAATTCCCCCACTACATTTCAAATGATGATGAACGACATTTTCCGAACTGAAATAGCTGAGGGGTGGATGGTTGTATATATGGACAACATCCTCATATTCACCAAAGACCTCCAAGAACATAGACAATGCGTAGCCCAGATATTAGCCAAACTCAAACAGCATCAGTTATCATTAAAACCTGAAAAGTGTCAATTTGAACAAACACAGATTGAGTTTTTAGGGCTAATAATCTCGCAAAATACACTTTGAATGGATCCTCTAAAGGTTAAGGGAGTAAAAGAGTGGCCGGCGCCAACCTGCAAATGGGAGCTACAACAATTCCTCGGCTTTTGTAATTTTTACAGATGCTTCATAGAGGGATTTGCAAAAGTAGCTAAACCATTGACGATTCTAACAGGAAAAACCGAATGGAAATGGGATAAAGTGCAACAAGAAGCCTTTAATACACTAAAACAAAAAATAACCAGTCAACCCATTCTTGTGATACCCAATTACGAAGGTCAATTTAGAATCGAGGCAGACGCATCCAACTTCGCTCTAGGTGCAATTCTTTCCCAACAGCAGACCAATGGTTTATGGAGGCCTGTCGCTTATATGTCACATTCATTAAGCAAGGCCGAAAGAAACTATGAAATATACAATAAGGAGATGCTCGCCATTATGTCGTCATTTTACGAGTGGTCTCACTATCTCAAAGGGGCTAAACAAACTATCGAAGTACTTACAGATCATCAAAATCTGATGTACTTCCAAAAGCCCCAGAATCTAAACCGTTGGCAAGCTTGTTGGGTATTGGACCTCCAAGAATACGATTTTGTTATTAAACACCGACCGGAAAAGCCAACACAAAACCCGATTTGTTATCACGAAGAGCCAGTCATGATAATGGCAAGAGTGATAACAAAAATGTCATCCTACTTAAAAGTGACTTATTTATCCGTATTTTTGACAATGATAGATCTCTACATGAACTAGAGGTCAAAATCTCGAAAGTAAATAAACGACAATGGGATAAACAAGTCGTAAATGGGTTAAAAAATAAAACAGAAGGCTTTTGGGTACAAGGAGGAATTGTATTCTGGAAAGAAAGGATCTACGTGCCTATGGATAGAACCATTCGGGGACTAATTATCGAAATCTTTCACTCACTTCCTACATCAGGCCACACCAGAGTTGTCAAAACTCTAGAATTTATTACAAGGAATTACTGGTGGCCAAACATGAGGAAAGATATTGAAGAATATATCCGAGGATGCGAACTGTGCTCTAAGAACAAACCAAATCGACAAAGAAAAGCAGCACCGTTACATCCCAACAAAATACCCCCCAAACCATGGCACACTATCAGTGTAGATCTAATCGGTCCATTACCTGAGTCAAAAGGCTATGACACAATCCTGGTGATAGTAGACCATTTTACAAAAAAGGTTTACTATATCCCAACCAATTCAACCATTACATCACAGGGAGTCGCAAGGCTCTTTAGAGACATTGTCTTTAAAGAGCACAGACTACCCAAAAAGGTGATCAGTGATTGTGGCCCGCAATTTACCTCAGGATTTATGAAAGAATTGTACCAGGTTTTAGGAATTAGGGGAACTACTCTACGGTGTTCCATCCCCAGACCAACGGTCAAACCAAATGGGTTAACCAAGAATTAGAAGAGTATCTATGGTTGTACATTAATAACAGACAGGATGATTGGGCTGATTGGCTTCCAATCGCTCAATTCTGTCATAACGACCCAATTCACAGTAGTACTGGATACTCCCTGTTTATGATGAACAATGGATGGAACCCGTATAAAGGACTAGAATCCAACCTTCAGACCAAGAATGAATCCATAACTGACTTCTTAAAGATGATCAAAACCATACATGAAAAGGCTACTTCAATGTTACAAAAAGCTAACCTCACAATGAAGAAGCAATATGATCGTCACAAGAAACAGGAGGTCAAGTATACTATAGGATCGGAAGTTTTACTCAATGGAACTCATATAATCACCAAAAGACCATCGAAGAAACTCAACAGTAAATATTACGGACCATTCAAGGTGAAGGCAAAAGTTGGAGAAGCGGCGTACCAATTAGAACTTCCATCTAGTTGGAAAATCCACAATGTCTTCAACCAATCGAAATTAAAACCCTACGTTTGCCCCACATTCCCAAACCAACATTCCCAACCCCGTCCACCCCCTGAATTAATTGAAGGAGAAGAAGAATGGGAAGTAGAGGAGGTATTGGACAGCCGATTGAAGAGAGGAAGTAATCTCGAATTTTTGGTAAAATGGAAAGGATACCCCACTGAAGAAAGCACATGGGAACCCACGTCAAACCTCAATAACACAGCAGATATAGTTGACAGGTTTTACAAAAAGAACCCAGGAGTGCCTCGGGTATTATCCCACCATCATCTCATATTCAAACAATATGAAAACTTCACAACACCACAAGTACCAAAGAAATTATTTGGATGGGAAGACGGAAAATTTGAGAAAACATATTTAAAGAAGCTAGAACGGAATTGGAGACAATGGAAAGGTGCAAGAAGAGAAGCCTACAACTCATGAGGACATGAGTCTTGAGGGGGGGGTAATTATCACGATTGGTTTCTTTTTCTTTTTCTTTTCTTTTCCTTTTCTTTTCCTTTTTCCCATTATCTTATCTTTCAAATCCTCGGCCATCTCGGATCACTCGGTCATGTCGGATGTATCGGACATCTCAGATGATCTCCAAGGAGCCGTTGGTTCAATTCCCCTTTGTGTCATTCTTTTATCGTTTAGTTATAACTATCATTTGTGATTGTTTACAGTATACCTTAGCTTCTAGATAGTCTACCTCTACATGTAGCTACAGAAGTCGTCCTCTATCTCTATAAACTTCCTCCTCTCTTAACTTGTCCGTCTTTGGGTATTGTGGGTTGATACCTGAGAGAGTTTGGATCATGGTACAAGGGCTATTTTGTGAGCTTTTGACAGTAAGCCAAAGACCAAGTATAGGACTCTCAAAGGCGAGCGGCAATGGCAAGGTGACCACCACTTAGATAAGATAAAGATATGCCTGATCACTAGGTAGAGCGATGCTCTAGGTAGTTCCTCAGACAATGAGAGCGAGATGAGAGTGAGAAGAATACTTGTATTGAAAGCCTAGGGAATCCTAGGTGAGTAGCTACTGTTTATACAGTATACATAAAGTGGTAGCTAAGGCGAACTAGAATAAGGCAGTGAAACAAGTAAGAGAATAAAGATAGCTACTACTTGTAACCAGATGAGTAAGTAGCTCAGTGAGGGGATGAGTAAGGATGCTTGGGGATCAGAGTAAGCCTGAAGCAATAGTCAGCAATGTTGACTACAGATGAAACACTGTCCTCAGAGGCAGTAAAAGTGAGTATTCGCAAAAGGATAAACAAGAGTAAACAAAAGGACGTTGAAACGTCGAAAATAGGGGTTGGGAGCGCTTAGGGGTTGAACCTTGAGCGCTGAAGGCTGGAGGGCATAACACTGGCCAGTGCTAACTTGCAAGTGAGAAGTTCAACAGTTCCTTGGGTTCTGTAACTTCTATAGGCGTTTCATTGAAGGATTCACCAAGCTTGCAAAACCATTGACTACATTGACCAGAAAGACTGACTGGAAATGGGAAAAACCACAAGAGGAGGCATTCCATGCCTTAAAAACAAAGATTACCTCACAACCAATCCTTGCCATTCCCAACTCAGAAGGTCAATTTCAAGTTGAGATGGATGCATTGGACTTTGCACTTGGAGTGATCCTATCCCAACAGCAGGCAGACAATTTATGGCAACCAGTAGCTTTCATGTCCCATTTGTTAAGCAGCACAGAGTGTAATTATAAAATTTACAATAAGGAAATGCTTGCTGTGATGACAGCCTTCTATGAATGGTCACAATACTTGAAAGGGGTGAAACACACTATCAAAATATTGACAGATCATCAAAATCTGACTTATTTCAGAAAGCCCCAAATGTAAGGGACATCTATCTCAGTGCTCAGGCAGTAAGCCAAAGACCAAGTATAGGACTCTCAAAGGTGAGCAGCAATGGCGAGATGACCACCGCTTAGATAAGATAGAGATATGTCTGGTCACCAGGTAGAGCAATGCTCTAGGTAGTTCCTCAGACAGTGAGAGTGAGGTGAGAGTAGAGAAGATACTTGTATTGAAAGCCTAGGGAATCCTAGGCAAGTAGCTACTGTTTATATACATATAATGGTAGCTAAGATGAACTAAAGTAAACTGATGAAATGAGTAAGAAAATAAGAATAGCTACTACTGGTAACCAGATGAGTAAGTAGCTCAGGGAGGCGATGAATAAGGGTGCTTGGGGACCAGAGTAGCCCAAAGCAATAGTCAGTGATGTTGACTACAGATGAAACACTGTCCATAGAGGCAGTAAAGGTGAGTATTTGTAAAGGAATAAACAAAGGTAAACAAAAGGACATCAAAACATCGAAAATAGGGGTTAGGGCACTTAGGGGTTGAACCTCAAGTGTTGAAGGTTTGGAGGGCGTGACACCAAAACCTAAATCGCTACCAAGCCAGATGGGTCCTGGATCTCCAAGAGTATGACTTTGTAATAAAGCACAGACCAGGTAGAGCAAATACTAAACTGGATCTCCTTTCTCAACAAGTGGGTCACAAAAGGGGAAATAACAATAACAAAAATGTAATCCTACTGAAAGATCTTTTCATCTGAATTTTTGATGACAATTGACTCTTAAATGAGCTTGAACAAAAGATCTCAAAAATAAATAAGAGACAGTGGGATAAACAGGTCATTAACAGTTTAGCAAATAAGCTCCCTGGATATTGTGTACAAGACAGAATCATATATTGGCAGGAACAGATTTATGTTCCAGTAGACAAGAAGGTCAGGGGCTCAATAATCAAAGTATTCCATTATCTCCCAACTGTGGGGCATGCAGGAGTTGCCAAAACCCTGGAATTCATCACCAGGAATTATTGGTGGCTGAACATGCAAATGGATATTGAGAATTTCATCAAAGGGTGTGATCTGTGTGCAAGAAACAAACCAGACCAACAAAAGAAAGCCACACTGCTCCACCCAAACAAAATCCGCCCTGAACCTTGGCATACTGTGAGCATGGATTTGATAGGTCCCCTACCAGAGTCAAAAGGATACAATGCAATTCTGGTCATCATCAATTGATTCACAAAAAAGGTATATTACTTACCTACCAACACTACTATCACTTCTCAAGGAGTTGCCATGTTATAATGGGATAATGTATTCAAAGAGCACAGACTCCCTAAGAAAGTGATTAGCAATTGTGGCCCACAATTTGTATCTGGCTTTATGAGGGAACTATACAAAACTTTAGGGATTATGGGAAATTATTTGACTGCTTTTCATCCACAGATGGATGGACAAACAGAGTGAGTAAACCAGGAATTAGAAGAATACTTGCACATGTACATCAATAACCAACAAAATAACTGGTTGGAATGGCTTCCTATAGCTCAATTCTGCCACAATGACCAGATTCACAGCACTACTGGTTACTCCCCATTCATGATGAATAACAGCCAAAATCCCCAGAAAGGGTTCAAGGTTAACCAACTGATCAAACATGAAATGGTTTCCAAGTTCTTAAACAAGGTCAAGAAAATCCATAAACAAGCAACTGTGGCACTACTCAAAACTAACCAAAAAATGAAAGCATGCTACAACCTTCACAAAAGACCAGAAATTGAATACAAGATTGGATTGGAAGTCCTGCTTGACAGTAGTAATATAACTATGAAATGGCCATCAAAGAAATTGGATGCAAAGTACTATGGACCCTTCAAGGCTAAAGCTAAGATTGGAAAGGCATCCTATAAACTTGAACTTCCACTCAGCTGGAAGATCCACAACACCTTCCACCAATCAAAGTTAAAACCTTATCACAGACCTGTATTCCCTAATCAACCCCTGTCAGTGAAACCACCACCCAACTTGATAGATGGTGAAGAAGAATGGGAGGTAGAAGAGATACTTGACAGTAGAGTACATCAAGGAGGTAAACTGGAATTTTTGGTTAAATGGAAAGGATACCCAGTGGAAGAAAGCACTTGGGAACTGTAAGGGACGTCTATCTCAGTGCTCAGGCAGTAAGCCAAAGACCAAGTATAGGACTCTCAAAGGTGAGCAGCAATGGCAAGGTGACCACCACTTAGATAAGATAAAGATATGCCTGATCACTAGGTAGAGTGATGCTCTAGGTAGTTCTTCAGACAGTGAGAGCAAGATGAGAGTGAGAAGAATACTTGCATTGAAAGCCTAGGGAATCCTAGGCAATGTAGCTACTGCTTATATACATAAGGTGGTAGCTAAGACAAACTAAAAGGAAACAATGAAACAAGTAACATCCTAAATATAATTACTCCTGGTTGTAACATAAGTAAGGATGTTAGTAAGGCAGTGAATAAGGAGACCTGGGGACCAGAGTACCCTGAGGTAGTAGTCAGGATGTATGACTACAGATGAAACAACTGTCCAAGTCAGTGTGGTCAATATTCATCAGTAGATAAACAGAGGCAAACAAAAGGACATCGAAACATCAAAAATAGGGGTTGGGAGCACTTAGGGGTTGAACCTTGAGTGCTAGAGGTTTGGAGGGCGTAACAGGAACCATCAACAAATCTCAAAAATGCCCAAGATGCCATCAACAGATTCTACCACAATAATCCAGGAGCCCCATGCTCCATATCCCACTGTCATTTCCATTTCTGCAAATACAAAAACCTTACGACACCATTGCCTAAACCAAAACTGTTTGGATGGGAAGATGGCAAATTTGACAACAAATACCTCAAGAAGTTGGAAAGAAATTGGAGGGTCTGGAAAGGAGCTAGAAGGGAGGCTTATCAGTCATGAGGACATGACCCTTAAGAGGGGGGTAATGTTACAAGTCTGTCTTAATTTCATTTTCTTTTCTATTTTCTTTTCTTTTCTTTTTCCTTTTCCCCACCTTTTCCCTTTATCTTATCTTATTGACATCAGGCCTCTCAGAGTTTGGTCATCTCAGACATGTCAGGCATGTCAGACAACTCCCAAAGATCCCCAGTTTGACTCAACCTACAACCATTCCATTTATTGTTCTCTATTTCAACTGTTGTAGTTAGTTGTTTACACCTTAGCTCTTTGATAGTCTACCTCACTGTGTAGCTACAAGAGTGTCACCTCTTTTCTATAAAACTCATTCCTCAATGCTTGGAGAGACACTTGAGAGTAGTGTTGGATTGTGGCTATTGGTATCATCAGTGAGCTCCTCACAGAAATACTATGTAAAAAAGGCTTAAAGAAAGATTTACATAGGGGACAACAGTCATAATAGCATCAATTCAGCAAATGAAAGATTACTGCTACCATGCTCCTTGAGTAATGCCCTTACTTTATCACCTCTCCCTTGATCCTTATACATGCCAGCCAGATTATTTAGGGAAGTCAGTGTATCAGGATGATCATGCCCAAGTGTTGATTTCTTTGACTCAATAATCATTTTGTACAACCTCTCTGATTCAACCCATCTGCCCTTACACTCATAAGTATAGGCCAAATTGTTCATGTATGTTAATGTCAAAGGGTGATCAGGTCCAAGTTTGGGTTTGCTGGATTCAACCACCACTTCCAACACCTTCTCTGATTCATCCAATCTACCTTGATGCTGATAAGCAAGTGCCAGATTATTCATGGCTGTCAATGTTTCAGGGTGATTATCTCCAAGTTTCAACTTGTCTGATTCAACAACCACCTGAAGTATCTTTTCTGATTCATTCCATCTCCCTTGATGCTGATAAGTGCTTGCCAGATTATTCATGAGAACCAATGTGTGAGGATGATCATTTCCTAGTCTCTGCTTGCATTCTTCAACAGCCTTCTTGTACAGCTTCTCTGCTTTATCTGACCTACATTGGTGCTGATAAAATTTTCCCAGCATATCCATGAGGGATGGTGTGTAAGGATTACCATAATCAAGCTTCAGCTTGTTTGATTCAACCAGCTCTTTGAACAGCTTCTCTACTTTACTGTGCCTGCCATGAGCCAAATAAATTTTTGCCAGATTATGCATGTAAGTCAACACTTCAGATTGATCAAGTCCAAGCTGTATACTCCATTGAAGAGCCTTTTGAAAGTGCTGTTCTGCATCTGCATGAAATCCTGCAGTCTGAAACACAATCCCTATATTATTCAATTCCCATGCTTTGACTTTCAAGTCCTGTAATTTATTCCTCCTTCCACATTCATCATTAGCCTTCAAATGGGGTGACAATGCCAGCCAATAAGTATCATCATTTGATGTGTTATCATCATTTAACATGCTATAGTCACTTAATCTGTTTTCAGGATCCACAGAGCAACACAGGATGAATCTTGTTTCCTCAAACTTCTGCTTTGCATCAATGTCTGATAGTCTATCTCTTACCCACCTTTGTACCAGTGGGTGTATTGATAGTTTGTCCTCAAACAGATCCTTTTTAATCAATGAAAAATTCTGCAATTCTTGAATGCCCTGATTGAACAGAAATTGATCCCAATGACCAGACAAGCCAAGAGGAAGAAGCTCTGGCTGCAGTGTATCTTTGACCATATGACTTTTGGCAGCTCTTTTGAACACTTCCAAAGGAACATCCAGGTGGTGCAAGAATGCAACAGTGTCAAGAATTTGAATTGCAACTTGTGCACCAGGATGTTGTTTATCATTGACCCTGGATTGGATATTCTGCATTGAGAGCTCCCATGTTGCATAAGTAGTGTGACCATAGTCAGATACCTCTGTGTGCTTCTTATCCAGTAACCTCTTAAACACTGTAGTGAGTAACTCCAGATACTGAACACAAGAGCATTGAGTAGCCTGCATGTAAGCACCTGCCATATGCACAGCCAGAGGAATGCAGTGAAGCTTTGAAACAATCTCTTTGCAGTGCTCTTCATCCACAGTTTTCTCATCAAATCCTCCAGCCTTGACAAGAAGCAATCTAGCCTCATCATCCTTCATCTGTGTTACCTCAGTTCCACAGTTTAGAGTAAACTTCATCAGGGCCCCATTCCTACTAGTTATAATGATGTTCCCCTTGTTTCCATGGGGAAGATACATTGGAATGAGAGAAGGAGCACCATCAGCACCATCATAGATCATAAGCCATTTTTCCTTCATTGTTTGTATTGCTTGGAGTGATTGGCCAACAGAAAGACCACTTTGTTTGCCACAGATGTCAGTATGTCTGGCAATGGCCATAAAGCTGGAGATGATGGTAGCCTCTGAAGAAGCATCAATCCAGAAAATATAAGATACTCTATTATGATGTATTCAATAATTACAGAGAAATTTTTCAAGTGAAAATAACATACTCATCTTCAATTTCTTCTTTAAACTTCAGACAAATTTGGGTCTTGCCAATACCACCAGGGCCATGGAGGAGATATAACTTTCTCTGCATGCTATTCCCTAGATCATTGAAATGATGTCTTAATTTATCAAGATACTCCTCTTGCCCAGTAAATAATGAGCTTGAACATTTTATAGTTATATTGACTGGCAGAGATGGTTGCTGTAGTTCAGTTTAGTTCGGTGGGAGATCATCATACAAAGAGGCAAACATAGTACATACACTATCATATTGAATTCCAGCAGAAAAAACAGGATTAATTGCAATATCTGTCCTATTGTTGAGAGACTCAGAAAGAGTCGTTACGTATGTTGTCTGTTGTGGGATCTGCGATTCACGAGGCTGGCGCGATTCATGAAATTCACGAAACTGGTGTGCAATCTCTGAAAGGCGAACTCCATAACCAAGGGCCCAGGACGTCATCTGACTCGCATCACCCTGTTGGATGGTGGTAATGTCCGGAAGTGCGACACGAGATGATGGTATCATGTCCGAGCTATAGTGCACAGCACCAACATCGCGTACAGAGTGTGAAACACGACTTTCAGTCACTCCGAAACTAATAGAGGGTAGTTCCACCCGGACCTGAGGAAGTAAGTTGAAGTCAAGGCCTACAGATGCAGCAACACTGTGGGAATGTTGTGTCGTGGCAGAGTTGGACTGGGAAGCACCAACTCTAAGGGTATCCATAAAGCTTCTGACAGCACCACGGGGCTATTACAACATCCATAAATTAAGAACAGACATTGGTGTTATTGGACATGCATACCCTAGATCCAGTAGTACCAACCTGGTTGCCATCGGCAACATCGGGGTGTATGACAGAACCACGAGACTGTTGTAGCACCTCTGAGTTGAGGACAGACATAGGCATGAATAAACCGTGCGCACCTTGGAATTGGTAGTTCTGATTTGGTTGCTATCGGCAACATCTGAGCGAGCGACATCACTGCTAGGTTGCTATAACCTCTCTAGGTTGAGCACAGATATAGTTGACAGTAGGCTGTTCGCACCTTGTACTTGGTAGCACCAGCTTGGAAAACATCCTTCAGACGTGCAGTAACCACACGAGACTATCGTTTCATATATGAGTTGGGAATAGAACAAAGTGGTCAACGAATCGTGCATACCTTGGACTGGGTGACGTTAGCTTGGTTATCGTTGATAGGGGGTGCAGTAGCACCCCCAGCTTGTTGTTTGGCTTTGGATTTGAAAAACGGCATTGCTAATAAAGAACAATTTTGCTGTTACAGAACTCGAACGGACTTTGGCACGGCGAGGTGAGGATAACTCACTTGCGATCAGGATGTAGTGCTTGGAATGTAGGGCTGCCTGGGAACAATGGCAACCAGGGGTGTCCAGATACAGTAAATGCACAGGTCATCAGCGTCTGATAACCTGCTTGAGCCTCTCCGCCGATCTGCCGAGGAATCCCAGACTTCCTGCCAAGAGTTCATTTGGTCACCATCAGCCAGAGTCACCAAGTTCCAGTACTGGCCCCAATTGGCAGTCATTTCGAGCAAGCTTATGACTCTGTGCAGCAGAGCCAGGATTTTACTTATATGAGTTGATTGGGGAGGTCTACGGCTAGGTCATCACTGGCAGGAGAGCTGGTAGAAGGGAGGAGAATGACGAAAAGGTAGTGGAGATATCGACGGTGATGTACCTGCTGCCAAATAGAGCCACGTACAATCTTGTGTGTGTGAGCGTTATATCCTTTCTGATTTGAGATCTTGTTCTAATGTTTGTAGACTTTGTTCAACTGCCATTCACGCCTAAAAAGAAAAGAATGCCACAAAACATATGACATAATTGTTACAGCAGACAAACCCTCTGCCTGGGCAAAACTAAGTGCGATGTATACCAACGATACCTACATGATGACGGAGCTACCTATTTGAGGGTGGATGCCAAAACTGTGAAACCAAAGGCACCGCAGCGTGATATATGGCTGCTGAGAAATAACGCAACTGATGCAGTGAATATTCACGATTGGGCCGCTCGGTGCGCCTGCCAGAGTGTCATGCTTAAAGAAAAAGGGCGGACCTGGTGATTGATGGCAGTGACAAGGCTGCAGTTCAGTGCACAAATGTGTTTAATTATAGCAGACCCAACATGTCTGAGATGAACGGGAGTCGGAAGGTTATGCTAGTGGATAAGTAAGTACCTGCAGCCGCCAGCTGAGGATTTCCAGCTTCAGTGATTCATGGTTTCAATTGATCAAGTCATCATGTTATGGCCCAGGAGCTGAAGAAAAGATATAATAGCGGTGATCTCAATGTGTATTTGTTTTGACCTATTTGGTTCACATATCACGCGATTTTGCCTGTTTTTTTTTTTTCATGTGCCCTCATCTCAGCTGCAGTCTCGAATAAATGCAACTAATCAACGTTTTATGTTCTCTTCGAGTTGACGCCTCTCCTTTGCTACTGTCATTCCATCATCGTTCCTTTCTCGTCTCATTGTGAATTATCTTTTGGCCACTTTCTGCCCGAGCAGTGCTTTAATGCATCCATGCTGTATTCGGTTCTGGTGATGTGCCTAGAAGGACCAACACTCTGCAGGCTTAATCTACCTCGCAGATGGACGATTACTTAGACACGCGGATCACTGTTTAGGTGGAGTCCTCACTTGTCTTTGGTCGTCGTACACCTCATGTTACTGTACATATTATTATCTCATCCAATACATTTTTTTTGTCGCCTCGGAAGTTGTAATCTGTCCATTGATGTGTTAGGTCTGATAGGGTGCTGCTCAGCGGTGGTGCTACTCAGCTGGGGATCACGAATCGCGATCTGACTGACGTGGACTCTCGATTACATAGCCATGGCTAGGCTTCTAGTGTTAAGCTGGAGACCTCTGACTCATTGAATACCACAGTATGCTCTATATAACTGGTCTCCCAAGTTGTTCAACTGGCTACTAATTCAATGTTTAACATCACGCTCGAGCAGTCTCCCGACATTCCTCTTGTGCGTGGTCTCTTGTGTCATAATTGGATCCGTTAGCTCATGTCGGAACTACAGCCAGCTAGCAATCTAATCAAGTGGTGTCTGTTTGGCCTGCTCACTGTTCCAACCTGTAGGTTCGTTCATGGTCTGATCCTGGATTTCTTATAAGACCCTTGTTACAGACTTGTATTGTCCAGGGCTTCCGGAAGACAGAACATGGAGTAAATAGATCGTGTATTGCACGCTTGGGCTGGAGGCTGTTAGCATAATTTGTCCCTCCTACGACATGATATTGCGGCCAAAAAGATCCAGTGCACTTGCCTTAATCTTGTCCGTTATTAGCTGTTCAAGTACGCCCCAAACGTCTTCCTTTTACAGTATATTCTGATCTCCAATCTAGTGGACTTGTTCTCAGAGCTCCTCTATGCGCGTCGCATCGGGGTATTTACACAATCCAAGGTTGCTGTGCGCTGGATATATCTGGTACGAGATAAAGACGTACAGCTTCCGCAGTCAGATGACGTGTCGTTTCATCTTCAGCTTTCTGTAATTCAACATGTTGCAGACCTTGTGTCCGAGGCGCAAATAGTGTACTTTGCACCCATTCTATTCGCCGATAGAAACGCCAATCTAACCAAACTTTCAAATCTCCTGAAATCTACATTCGTGAGGCTTACATTTTGCTGGGACCTTACTCAATGGCTGATTCCCAACAGCTTCTAAACATTCTGAGTATCATTCTCCAAGGTCTCATAGCTGTTGTTATGGTGAAATCTGCGAGTATAGAAACAAGTATTCTATTAACATATCTATTAATAATTATCCATCTAGCACTTGAAACGGGACTTAGTTTTGAAGTTCGTTCGGCTGGTAAGTGGGTCAAAGGGTGCAATTGGTTTTGTTGCTTGATACATTGGATGCGCTCCCTGCTGAGTACTGATATTTGAATAGTCTTTACGTTCATAACACTGTTATGCACTAAATTCCTATGGGTCACTGGGTCAAGCTATCTCACTGGGCTGATTCTGCTTCCGAAATTATACCTCAATACGCTATTGGTGTTGTCCAATAAACCACTGTCCTCTAAGAGCGGCCGAGATGAGGTGTTGTTGGAAAAAGCGGCCACCAAGAAAGTGTTTTGATCATCACGTTGGGAGGTTGTAGAACTTGACCCGGCAATGACGGGACTACTCGCTTGTTCGTTGTGGTACTATTTTTGTATCTAGTAAACGGTCATCTAATTACCTGATTTACCTATCTATCCTGCTATTCGCCTGCACCTGGGAGTTGAGCTGGATTTCGACAATTCGATCCGTGAACTTTTGGTCAGGGACTCACTGAAATAAGATACCGTATCAACAAAGATTGCAGAATACAAATCGTCTGATACATTACTCTGATGTCACTATATAACCTCCATAAGGTGTTTACTCTTTGTTATTCGCTCTTCACTTACTATGTGGCGTTCCCAAAGGAGGTGAAGTGGAACAAGCTGATCATATATCTCACTCTTGGTCTAGAAGTCACCCGAGTTATCCTTTTTTGTGTCGTATTGTGGCCGGCAGGACCAAGGTTGCTTGCATTCATACTACACGTCGTCGCAGATATAGTTATGCTAAAGTGCTTCCGTTCAGAGCTGATCTGATTCTCGATCGGCACACATTCTTTTACGGTTCTTATGTGCCCGTAGAATCCGGACCAGGATCCACGCTTATTGTTCGCTGTTCGCTATATCTATGTAGTAAGTGATAACTAATCACGACCCAATGGCAAGTCCAGTTCTCCACAATCGGATTCTTTTTAGGACTAGCATTTTACACATATATGCCACGACATATACGTAGTGAAACAACTACATAATCAACCCGAACTACTACCTTCATTAGGTTTCTGGCGTTGGTGGGTTGCCTTAAAGCGCGTCTTTCTCTAATGATTAATTTTCGATAGTGATCTTTCTCTTTTACGGCGCCCTTGATAGTTATTTTGATAGAGAACACGGTCAGCAGAGGAACTCAACGTTCCCTTATCTCACTCAATGTCTACCCAATCAACGTTTGAAGCCTGCTATTTTGTCTAGGAAAGTTCGTCGGACTAGTGAAACAGGAAGTACGTCACTTTTTGTATGGCTCATCCTCGAGTGTTGATGCCTTCTTACTTTGGGGACGTTGCTCTGCATGATTATATGCGGTACTCAGACACATTATATCCACGTATTGCAATTGTTCCCAAAAATCTGTATTGCCGCACTGATGATGCTGTGCAACGACCGATTATCTACCCATGGAGGGCGAGATGTGGTATTGTCAGTCATAACGTTCAAGACGGTGTAAACATCGCAAAAATAATTTCCAGTTATTGGCAAATTGCTGGAGGCTCTTGTTAGGAGAGCCTATGGGAATGAAACGGATTATGAATGACAACGACCGTTGCCCGAATCACTGCCCAGGTAGAATTGTTGTTTGTTATGAATCTGTATTGTGCACCAAACTAAAGCTGAATACAACAGAAATTAAAGACTGAGGCTATGGATATGAACAGTTTCAAGGGTTCGGAAGTTGACGTCAAAGTAAGGCAGAGCATCATTGTGCACAGGTTTCATTCCAAGCCCGCACTGGTCGTCTTATTTATATCGATATCATGATCAACAAGAACTTGTAGTTCTCTTAGCAAATGACATGGAGCTTTCAGAATGATTTGGGTCGCCCTTGGATTAACCACTTGTTCAACTGAACTCCTTCATAATCTCAGTGGCGGCTAATTAATATCCTATTTAACTTTTCCTCACCTTGAAAAATATCTACTATTCACGCAACTTAGGACAGACATTGGTTCAAGTTCCCAGTTGGTGTAACAGGAATCGAAGCATAGCCCGCCCAATCATACATCATTGATCATCATGGTATCGTCTCACATATAATTAACCTAGCAATTGGTTCAAGTTCTATCTGCTGATCTAATGTTGCTCTGCTCCAACGACCCGACCTTTACCATTCCCCTTGTGCGTCGTTAACAAGCAAATAACGTACAGATCCATGAACTTGTGTCGTTTTGCAGATAGTTGGTAATCTACTCAACTGGGGTCTCTTCGGTGCACTCACTGTGCAAGTCTGTATGTATGTTCAATCTCTGGTGCCAGACCCCTTTTCATCTTTCATTACAGATATATACTATTTGGCATTCCCAGAAGACAGAAACTGGATTAAATGGACAATCTATATTGTCTACGGACTCGAAGTCACCCATGTAATATGCGCCACCTATGAGTTAATAACATCATCATCAAGTATCCTGTTCGGGCTCGTCATAACTGGTATTTCCTCTGGTGTTGTTGAAAGCTTAGGCATGTCATACCATCTCCTCCAAAAGCTGATCCGATCCCTAGTCAGTGGCCTTGATTTCACAGCTCTTATATGCGCGTCGCATATGGATACTGACACGATCTAAGGTGATTGTCAGTTGTATATATATCGTGAGTAAATAACATACATACATCATAATCACCTCAACATCAAGCGAACATTCCGTATTCAGCTCTCTGCAATACAATTCATTATGGGACTCCTTTTCACGAGAGCAGTACATGACTCACCTGTCCTCTCTCCCAGTTCAGTTGCCACGGAGCCAATTGGATTTCCCGGCCCCTTGAGATACGCACTCGTGAGATCTATATTTGTTGTGCCCTACCTGATGGTTGATATTTGGGCAGGGTTGGTTCATTGTCAGTGTTAGTTGTGATGCCTTAATAGCTGTTGTGATGGTAAATTTGGTTAGGGGAATAATTTAGTATTGTGAAATTTAATTTCACTCACTTTCTGCCCATTCAGCTCTTAAAACCTGATATATTGTCCAAGCAGGTTCGGGCGAAGATAACGAGGCTTGTTCGGCTGATCATCGAATCAGGCAGTGCAACTAGTTTGTTACTTTTAGTTGGGATTGGGCCAGCTTCCGTGCTGAATCCACATTCTTGCAGCCCTCTTTACCGTCGTGGCATTAATATGCGTAATGACCTTTCGTACAACTGGATCCAGCCAGCTTGCACCATTGATCCCACTTTCCAAAGTGCATGCGAATGCAATGATGGCACTGTTCAACAACCGACTGTCTATCAATGGGGGACGGAATGAAGTTTCAAATACAACCGTCGCCCAAAGTGCAGATCAGCCTCCAACGCAGCTACGATTCGACCATCAACAGAGTGAAGCACTCAGTGCGGAGGCTTAGCACTAGAAAGTATATTCTCAATCACAACGTGGTTATCAGAATGGCGACTTATACATTATATTCGTGCTTAGGCAGAGCCATAATTGGTTTTCCTTGTTGTACACCTCTTGTAATGCACAATCTGACCACCTGATTCACTCCAGAGCTATTGTGGAGGCAGTATATGGAATAACGATCTTTGTCATACCAATGTTTGTGTGAGGTGTTCAAGAGAAAACCTACAGCTGTGAATCCGTGCATGAAAGAAGTTGAGCCTAGAATGGATGCACAAGGAAGCGCCTTCAACCTAATTCCTCCTTTGAATGACTACTCCTGACCGCTTGTGAGGCCGTTGTCCAGGACTTTCAGCGGCGCGAATACTTGGCAATGTCATGAATGGTATAAGAAACATGGAAAGAGGGAAGAGAGCAACGGGAGAAGAGAAGGGAGAGAAGGCGAGACTGTTTAACGCGATGGCCCCGGTATGATAGTCTTCAGCTTGGGTTTCAACGACTCGCACAATGGGTGACGGAGAGAACAACGTGGTGCCAGCGATTGTTTTAAACTCTGACTTCCTCGTGGCTAGATAGCACGGGAAAAAATGATTTTTGCTACGTTGACATTGTGTAGGTGGGCAATGACCCAAGGAACAAGGTAGCACGTACGATGCTACATGGAGTGTTTGTCTCTATTTGGGAGAGCGGAACTGGAAAACAATGTTGCCAGTGCTATGACCGTTACTACTACCACTACACTGACTACAGTATCATGCATGATATTGCGGTTACACCAGATTCAATGCAGTGCGACCAGTGAGGCGGTATATCCAGAACAAATACGATCAAACCCACGACACGGACGAGCAACCAACGATCATGTGGATTGATGCCAATGCACTGGCACGGAAGGAAGTTGAGATAGCTTCGCAGACTCTCTCATGGAAACACGCCCATAATCTATACACAAAGAATCCCCCCAAATGCAACCAGCTCTATGCTCTGTTGGTTTGACTACTGTACTACTATTGTTCCCTGTGATTCGGATCCCCTTGTTTCATAGTCCCAGAAACCTGCTTATTTCTCTTTCTTTCGACCAAAAATCTTTCGTATCATGCCTGGAATACTATTTCTGGCACAACTGTGGAGCTTAGACACAGGTAACTTGAACGGACTAGCGAAATTTGACCATCTGATATATCATTGATCGCCATGTTAAACCGCCTTTAAAACGACTCTGATTCTGGTTTATTCTTCTTATCCCAATGTCAGACCCCACCTTCGACCCCAACAATATTCCTGTTGTATGTCGTCTCTGGTGCAACACACAATCATCTAATAACGATTCACTGCAGACAGTTGGAAGTCTACTCAATTCATGCTACTTTGTTGTTCTCACTACTCAAGTTTGTATGTACATTCCACTTGCTGTAACAATTGTTATCCGCTTATCATTATAGTTTTATACTATGTGGCATTTCCAAAAGAGGTGAAGTGGAATAAATGGATTGTATATCTTGCACTAGTGCTGGAGATCTCCCATGCAATACCCTCTTTCGTCGAGATGATAGTGTGGCCGAGAAGATCTGGGCTATTCGACATTATGCCATCTGCTATTGGAGAGATATATATGTGAACATGTTTCCTTTCGGAGTGGGGCTAACTCTTGGTCAGCTCTCTTCAATTTACAACTCTTATGTGCCCATAGGATCTGGAACATGACTAAATCAAAGCTTATTACATGCTGTGTCTTTATAATATGGAACAGTGGCATATGTCTGTTCCAGTTGCTTCACTAATGATGACATGCTATATTCAGCTCTCTGCTATCCAATTAATTGTAGACCTTGCTTTCCAAGCATACCTACTGCACTATATGTATACTGTGAGTCTTGTTCTCCTTTTTCAGTTTTCAGCACTGGTACATTATACTAATGATCAATTTTCTCACTAACTAATTTTCCTACCATAGGGTTGGGTTCTTAGTGTTGTTTGCAATGCCTTGATGACTATTGTGATGGTAAACTCAGTCAGTGGAGGAACTAATGTTCCTTTATCTTACTAAATCTCCATTCAATCAGCTATTGAAGCCTATGGTCTTGTCAAGGCAAGTCCAGTTGACTAGCAAGACTAGAAGTCCAACAAGTGCATTTTTTGAATGCTTCTTACCCCAATTTTGATGTTTCTGTTGAAATTATATGCTCACAAATAATTGAAGACATCTGTCAATAACGCAGATATGGGATCATTGATTAGATAGTGAATATGATGACAATCTTGTTCTGTCATAAGCAGAATCAAACTATTATAAGATCATCATCACTCATGAATGACATGACATGAGAACTATACCACAGTTGACATGACATGAGAATGAAATTGTCCAACAGACTATTTGTTCTCATACTTGACATGACATGTGAAAAGGATTGATAATCCACTTACTCAGCATATTCACATGTCTGACATATCATGTATTTTTCTCCTATTAATATACCTGGTCTGTAGTGTATAAAAGCCATGTATTCTGTAGCTAGAAAAATAATGAACTTCATTCTCTCAATTGTTGAGCCTTTGCCTCCTCTTGAAACATCGCTACATGCTACTCTTTCTATCTACACCACTCTAGATTGTAAGTGAAACTCTTACTTAACTAGCTGCTGTGTGTTGCTGTTGTCATCCTCTCGACAGCTAAAGAGTCCTCTTTTATACTGTACAAGAGTATGTGCATGGACCAATATTCTGTTGAGAAGACCGGTGTTAGAAGCTCACTGAGAAACCACTACTGTGATCCAACTGTTCCCAGGTGTCACTCCAATAGTCGATGACGAGAAAGAAGGAAGAGGAGAGGAGAGAGAAAAAGTGTGTATTGAGTCTGGTAGTTACTCGGTGAGAGAAACTAACTAAGAGCTAAGGGGCTAACTACGACAAACAGTGAACTAAAGTAAATGGAAATAAAAGGAATGACACGAAAGAGAATTGAACCAAGGACCTCTCGAAGACTATCCGAGATGACCAAGGTTGATAAGATAAGATAAACATAGACATGCATCTAGTTGAGCGCTTGATACAAGCGCGCGCTTAGATGGGCGTCAATAACGGACAAACAGGAAGTGAAAGAAAGGAAAAGAAAGGATAAAGAAAAAGGAGGAAAAATGAAATTGTAACAACTGGCTCCCAGTGGGAGTTGCCCAGTCCAGAACACCTGCACAAAGCACTAGGCTAATCCCATAGGGAAGCTAGTAGCTAGGAAGCCAACTTACCAGTTAGCTTAGCTACTTATGCTACACTAGAAGCTCTGTAAGAACTTATATTGCTAGGATGCTGAATGGTCCTCTTTTATACTGTACAAGAGTATGCGCATGGACCAATATTCTACACATGTATTTACTGTCAGGAGCTCACTAAGATTACCAATACCATGTTCCATCAACTCCTCAGGTGTCACTCTGAGTTCAAGTAGAAAGAAGAAAGCAGATTGAGGAATGGAGATGAGACTCTTGTAGCTACACTGTGAGGTAGACTATCTAAGAGCTAGGGAATAAACAATGCATGACAATGAATATAAGTAAAGTAGAAAATGAATGGTTGTAACAAGAATTGAACCAAGGGCCTTTCAGGATTATCCGAGATGTCTGACAAGTCCAACATATCTGGTTGATCTGAGATGCCCAAGTGTCCAATAAGATAAGATAAGTAAAAGAAAAGAAAAGAAAAGAAAATGAAAAAGAATTAAAAGAAATTGTAACAATTACCCCCTTCTTAAGGGTCATGTCCTCATGACCAATAAGCTTCCTGTCTAGCACCTTTCCAGCATTTCCATGACCTCTCTAATCTTTCCAGGTAGTCCTTGTCAAATCTCCCATCTTCCCAACCAAATAGTTTATGTGTGGGTGTCACCATAGTCAGATTTTTGTATTCACAAAAGTTGAAGTGTTGGTGTGATACAACTCATGGGGCACTGGGGTGTTTCACATAGAATTTAGTGATTGTGTCTTGAGCATTTTCAAGATTTGCCATCAGTTCCCAGGTTGATTCTTCAGTTGGGTATTCTTTCCATTTAACAAGGAATTCCAGCTTTCCTCCTCTGCATACTCTGCTGTCCAGTATTTCTTCCACTTCCCATTCTTTGCTCCCTTTGATTAATTCTGGTGGTGGTCTAATCAGTGTGGTTTGGTTTGGGAATTTTGGCTTGTAGTAGGGTTTTAGTTTAGACTGGTTAAATACATCATGGATCTTCCAACTAGGTGGAAGATCAAGTTTGTACTGTACCTTCCAAACTTTCGAAGTAAAAGCACTGTTGGATAGCAGATGTACGGGTTCCTGTATAAACCAAGACTTCGTAATGAGACATCAATTAAATACTATTCCCCTGCCAAGACCAATCCCTGTATACAATGCAGATGGAACCAAGAACAACATTGGTTCTTTGATGCATAAGATACAACTAAGAATGAAAATTGGTGATCATGTGGAATTGATGGATTTTAGTGTCGTGAACATAAGTAAAAATGACCTTTTCTTGGGACATGATTGGTTGCAACACCACAATCCCAAAATCAACTGGAAAGAAGCGACACTAGAATTCTCCCAATGTCCTGGTTTGTGCAGTAAAATGTCTGATGTAGATACCCCAGAAGAAGAATCCTTAGGTCAGGCTGACTGGGAAGAATGGGAAGAGGGCAACCACCTGTTGGCTGTCTATATTGGTCCCAAAGAGTTCAGGTTGAGAGCATTTCAATCAAAAGCAGGACAACTCGTGGAACAATTCTATGTTCCAAAAACATCTAAGGAATTGAACGCCAGACTCCCCATCTACTGTAAACTGTATAAAAAGGTTTTTGAAAAAGAAACCTTTGATCAGCTACCACCATGACAACCCTGGGATCATGCCATTGAATTGATCCCAGATGCCAAGGCTCTAGATTGTAAAATCTACCCTTTAAGTGTAGTTGAGCAAAAACAGTTAGATGAATTTCTTGAGGAAAATCTGAACTCAGGATGGATTAGACCAAGCAAATCACCGATGGCCTCCCCCTTCTTTTTTGTTAAAAAGAAGGATGGATCCTTAAGACCTGTACAGGATTATTGAAAACTTAATGAAATGACTATTAAGAATCAATATCCTCTACCTCTAATCAGCGAATTAATTGACCAACTGTCCAATGCCAAATACTTCTCTAAAATGGACATTCACTGGGGGTATAATGACATAAGGATCAAGGAGGGTGACGAATGGAAGGCAGCTTTCAGGATGAACCACAGACTATTCAAACTGTTAGTAATGTTTTTCGGGTTAACTAACTCCCCTGCAACATTCCAAACTATGATGAATGACATCTTCAGGAATGAGATTGCAGAGGGATGGATGAGTGTATACATGGACGATATCCTCATCTTTACAAAAACCCTTGAAGAACATCAACGGTGAGTCATGCAGGTACTCATTAAACTAGAGGAACACCAATTATCACTTAAACCAGAAAAGTGTTTATTTGAGAAAACAGAAATTGAATTCCTCAGTTTAATTATCTCTGCTGACTCTATAAGAATGGACCCGGTCAAGGTCAAGGGGGTAATGGAATGGCCAACTCTGACTTGTAAGCAAGAAATACAACAATTCTTGGGATTTTGCAACTTCTATTGAAGATTCATAGAAGGATTTGCAAAAATCACCAAGCCGCTTACCATTCTCACTGGAAAGGTGGACTGGAAATGGGGACTGGATCAGAATAAAGTGTTTAATGCTTTAAAACAAAGAGTAACCACCCAACTGGTTCTCGTAATTCCCAATACCACCAGCCAGTTCAGAATAGAGTCGGATGCTTCAGACTTCGCCTTAGGATCTATCCTCTCGCAACAACAATTGGACAGTTTATGGAGACCAGTTGCCTATATGTCTCGATCTCTGAACGAGGCAGAATGCAACTATGAAATTTACGACAAGGAGATGCTTGCCATCATGGCGAGCTTCTACAAATGGTCCCATTATTTAAAAGGAGCGGAAAAGCAAATTGAGGTTTTAACAGATCACCAAAACCTCACGTATTTCAGAAAACTGCAAAATCTAAACCGCCATCAAGCGAGATGGGTAACAGATCTGCAAGACTTTAATTTCCTGATAAAACATCCACCTGGAAAAACCAATACCAAACCTGACCTTCTATCACACCAAGCTGGACACGATCAAGGAGAACATGATAACGAAAACACGGTTCTCCTTAAGGAAAATTTATTTATCCAAATCTATGATGATGATCATGCACTCGGCGAAATTGAGGATAAAATTATCAAAATCAGCAAAAGGTACTGGGACAAACAGGTCGAGGATGGGATCAAAAACAAAGACCCCAACTTCATACTTCAGGATCACTTAGTCTATTGGCAAGGCCAAATATACGTGCTGGTGAATCAGGAAATATGGAATCTTATTGTCAAAATCTGTCACAGTTGGGGAACTCACAGACACCCTGGTGTCGCTAAAACCATCGAGTTGATAACCAGAAATTACTGGTGGCCCCACATGAAAATCGACGTTGAGAAATATCTCAAAGGATGTGAAGGTTGCAACCTAGATAAACCTAACCAACAGAAGAAGGCTGCACCTCTCCACCCAAACAAGATACCAGCGGAACCCTGGCACACTATCAGCATGGATTTCATAGGGCCATTACCAGAATCAAAGGGGTATGACACAGTCATGGTGGTTGTGGATTGCTTAATGAAGAAAACATATTATCTACCAACACACTCCACAATAACCTCCCTAGGGACTGCCACTCTATTCCGAGATAACATCTTCAAGGAACATGGTCTCCCTAGGAAGATCATAAGCGACCACGGACCACAGTTCGTGTCAGGATTTATGCGGGACCTTTACAGGATTTTAGGGATTACTGGAAATTTCTCCACAGCCTTCCATCCACAAATGGACGGACAGACCAAAAGGGTCAATCAGGAACTGGTCGAGTATTTGCATATCTATGTCAATAGCCAACAAGATAATTGGGTAGATTGGCTACCAATTGCCCAATTCTGTCACAACAACCAAGTACATAGTGCAACCGGATACTCCCCGTTCATGCTAAATAATGGTAGACACCCTTTCACTGGTATAGAACCAATTGGAATTTCCAGAAATCAATCGGTACAAAACTTCATTGATACGACTAAGGATGCACTCGCTAAGGCTAAGGACGCTCTCCGCAGGGCAAATGAAAAGATGAAACAATCTTACGACAAACATAGACAGCCAGCGAGAGAATATCAAGTTGGATCAAAGGTTTTACTGGACTCATTGGATATCAGAACAAAACGACCTTCGAAGAAATTGGACAACAAATATTATGGTCCATTCACAATTAAAGAAAAGGTTGGGAAATCAGCATACCAATTGAATCTTCCCGTGGACTGGAAGATTCATGATGTATTCAACGAGTCTAAACTAAAACCGTACACCGAACCTAAATATTCTGGACAAACTGCACATGGATGCCCCCCCCCACAGATTGTAGGTGATAGAGAGGAATATGAGGTAGAACAGATTATGGACAGCCGAGTAAGACGTGGAGGTAAACTGGAGTACTTGGTAAAATGGCAAGGTTATCCCACCGAAGAGAGTACATGGGAACCATCAGAGAACTTGGAGAATGCATCAGAGAAGGTCAAGTCCTTCCACGATGAAAACCCATCAGCCCCAAGAAAAATCTCATTATGCAACTTCAAATTTAAACGCTATGATAACCTTACAGAGCCACGAATACCAAGGAGGCTGTTTGGCTGGGAGGATGGGAAGTTTGAAAAGGAGTATTTGGAGAAGTTAGAAAGGAATTGGAGGATTTGGAAGGGTGCTAGAGCACAGGTAAGCTCCTTATGATTGCGTGGATGCAATCCTTGAGGAGGGGGTGATGTTATGATCCTTTTTCTCTTTCTTTGTTATCTCCTTTTATTTACTTTTTCCTTTCCCTTCATTTCCCCCACATCCATTATTGACGCCCATTTAGACACACGCTTGTACTAGTGCCTGTCTAAGCGCGTGCTTCAGGTTATCTTATCTTATCAACCTCAGTCATCTTGGACAACTCCCAAGAGACTTGGGTTCGATTCCTCCCTTTGCCATTTGTTTTATCCTTTACTTCAATCCATTGTTTGTTAGTATTAGTTCTTTAGCTCTTCGATAGTTTCTCTCATTAGAGTACTATTCGAAAGTCTCAATACATCTTTCACCTCTTTAACTCTTTCACTTTCAACTTCGGAGTGATGCCTGAGGGATTGACGGATTGCAGTAATGGTATTCTAGTGAGCTCGTAACAGTTAGTTCCGTTAATGGTTTTGCAATGCGTGCATAACTTTGGATGAAGCATTGATAGAAATTGAGGAAACCTAAGAAGCTTTGAAGTGCCTTTTTGTTATTAGGTACTTTCCATGACCTAAT